>PJEM01013898.1:18880-38264 GCA_004023845.1 Helogale parvula
TTTATTTTTGAGAGACAGAGAGAGACACAGTGTGAAGGGGGAGGGACAGAGAGAGAGGGAGACACAGATCCGTAGCAGGCTCCAGGCTCTGAGCTAGCTGTCAGCACAGAGCCCGACGCGGGGCTCGAACCCACAACCATGAGATCATGACCTGAGCCGAAGCTGGCGCTTAACCAACTGAGCCACCCAGGCGCCCCAAGACTGTGGAACTTAAGAATAGTTGTGATGAATTAAAAAATGCTATAAATGAGGTGCATAATAAAATGGAGGAGGCCACTGCATGGACTGAAGAGGCAGAGAGGAGAATAGGTGAATTAAAAGGCACAATTATAGAAAAAGAGGGAGCCGAGAAAAAGACAAATTGATCCAGGAGCATGAAAGGAGAATTCTAGAACTGAGTGATAGACTCAGATGGAACAATATCCATATCATAGGAATTCCTGAAGAAAAAGAAAAAGTGCTGAAGGGGTACTTGAACAAATTATAGCCAAGAACTTCCCCAATCTGGGGAAGAAAACAGACACAGAGAACTCCTCTCAGACTTAACTTGAATTGATCTTCTGCAAGACATATCATAGTGAAATTGGTAAAATATAAGGATAAAGAGAATTCTGAAAGCAGCTAGGCATAAAACGGCCCTAACATCCAAAGGGAGACCTATCAGAATAGTCACAGAACTGTCTACTGAAACTTGGTAGGCCAGAAAGGAATAGCAGGAAATCTTCAAAGTGATGAACAGAAAACATATGCAGCCAAAAATCCTTTATCCAGCAAGCCTATCATTCAGAATAGGAGAGAGAAAAGTTTTTTCAAATAAACAAAAATGGAAAGAATTCATCACCAGTAAACCAGCCGTACAGGAAATCCTAAGAGGGACTCCATGAAGGAAATATTGCAATGAACACAAAGTACCAGAGACACCACTACAAGCATGACCCTATAAGAACACAATGACTCTAAACCCATACTTTTCAATAAGAACTCTGAATGTAAATGGACTAAATGTTCCAATAAAAAAAACATAGGATAGCAGAATGGATAAAAAACCAAAATCCATCTATTTGCCATATACAAAAACTCATTTTAGACCGGAAGATGCCTTCAGATTGAAAGTAAATGGATGCAGAAATATCTATCATGCAATTGGAAGTCAAATGAAAGGTGGAGTCACATACTTATATTGGACAAACGAGTTTAAAGGCTAAAATAAATAAATAAAATGTTAAGAAAAAATAAAGGCAATAGCAAGAGATGAAGAAGGGCATTATATAATAATTACAGGGTCCATCCATCAGGAAGAGCTGACAGTTGTAAACATCAATGCACCGAATTCAGGAGCACCCAAATGCATAAAACAATTACTCACAAACAGAAACAGTCTTATTGATAGGAATGTGCTAATTGCAGGGAATTTCAATACACTTAACAGCAATAGATCAACTAGACAGAAAATCACTAAAGAAACAGTGGACCTGAATGACACATTGGAACAGATTGACTTGACAGATATATGTAGAACTCTACATCCTGAGGCTAGGGAATTTACTTTCTTCTCAAGTACAATTGTACCATGTGGTACAAGAAAGACCACATACTGGGTCATAAAACTGGGTCATAAAACAGCCCTTAATAAATATAAAAGGATTGAGATGACACCATGCACACTTTCAGATCACAATGCAATGAAACTTGAAGTCAGTCACAGGAAAAAATCTGGAATACCTCCAAAAACATGGAAGTTAAGGAACACCCTCCTAAAGAATGATTGGGCCAATCAGGCAATTATTGAAAAATTTTAAAAACACATGGAAACAAATGAAAATGAAAATACAACTATCCTAACTTCCTGGGATGCAGCAAACCAGTCCTACAAGGAAAGTATATTGCAATCCAGGCCTTCATCAAGAAACTAGAAAAAGCACAAATACAAAATCTAACAGCACACCTAAAGGAACTAGAAGGGGAGCAGCAACGGTACCTCAAACCCAGCAGAAGAAGAGAAATAATAAAGATCAGGCAGAAATAAACAATATAGAATCCAAAAGAGCAGTTGAACGGATCAATGAAACCAAGAGTTGGGTTTTTGAAAAAAACCAAAACAATGGTAAACCTTTTTGAGACTACTCAAAAAGAAAAAAGAGAGCACCCAAATAGATAAAATCACGAATGAAAGTGGATCTATAACATCTGATCTCTCAGAAATACAAGCAATCATCAGGGAATACTATGAGAAATTATATGCTGACAAACTGGATAACCTAGAAGAAATGGACAACTTCCTAAAAACACACATGCCCTACCAAAATTCAAACGGGAAGAGATAGAAAATCTGAAAAGACCCATAACCAGTGAAAAAATTGAATCAGTCATCAAAAATCTCCCAATGAACAAGAGCTCTGGGCCAAATGGCTTCCCTGGGGATTTCTACCACACATTTAAATGAGAATTAGTACCCATTCTTCTCAAGCTATTCCAAAAAATAGAAATAAAAGGAAAACTTCCAGACTCATTCTACAAAGCCAGCATCACTTTGATTCCCAAATTGGACAGAGACCCAACAAAAAAAGAGAACTACAGGCCAATATCCTTGATAAATACAGATGGAAAAATACTCAAGAAGACACTAGCAAATCAAATTCAGTAGCATATAAGAAGAGTTATCCACCATGATCACGTGGGATTCATTCCTGGAACACAAGGCAGATTCACTATTGGCAAATCAATATGATACATCACTTAACCAAAAGAAAAGATAAAAACCATGTGGTTCTGTCAAATGATGCAGAAAAAGCATTTGACACAATATAGCATCCTTTCTTAATAAAAGCCTTTGCGAAAGTCAGGAAAGAAGGAATTTAAACATCATAAGAGCCATTTATGAAAAGCCCACAGCTAATATCATCCTTAATGGGGAAAAACTGAGAGCTTTCCCCCTGAGATCAGGAACACGACAGGGGTGTCCACTCTGACCACTGTTGCTTAACATAGTGTAGGAAGTCCTAGCATCAGCAATCAGACATCAAAAGGAAATAAAAGACATCTGAATTGGCAAGATGAAATCAAACTTTTCTTTTCACAGATGACATGATAATCTACATGGGAAACCCTGCACTCTCCACCAGAAGCCTAGTAGAGCTGATCCATGAATTCAGCAATGTCGCAGGGTACAAAATCAGCGTACAGAAATCAGTTGCATTTTCATACACCAATAATGAAGCAACAGAAAGAGAAATCAATAAACTGATCCCATTCACAATTGCACAAAAAATCGTAAATACCTAGGAATAAACCTAACGAAAGATGTACAAGATCTGTAGGATGTAAACTATAAAGAAATTATGAAGGAAATTGAAGAAAACACAAAGACATGAAAAATATTCCATGCTCATGGATTGGAAGAATAAATGTTGTTAAAATGTCATTACTACCCAGAACAATCTACACAGTCAGTGGAATCACAATCAAAATTACAGAAGCATTCTTCTCAAAACTAGAACTAACTATCCTAAAATTTGTATGGAAGCGCAAAATACTCCAAATACCCTAAGTAATACTGAGGAAGAAAATCGAAACAGGAGACATCACAATCCCAGACTTTAGCCTCTACTACAAAGCTGTCATCAAGACAGTATGGTATTGGCACAGGAACAGACACATAGACCAAGGGAATAAAATAGAGAACCCAGAACTGGGCTCACAAGTGTATGGCCATTTAATCTTTGACAAAGCAGGAAAGAGTTTCCAATGGAAAAAATAGGTGCTGGGAGAACTGGACAACAACATGCAGATGAATGAAACTAGACCAGTTTCTTACACCACACATGAAAATAAACACAAAATGGATGAAGGACCTCAATGTGAGACGGGAAACCATCAAAACCCTAGAGGAGAAAGCAGGAAACAGCCTCCTTGACCTCAACTGCAGCAATTTCCTACTCAACATGTCCCCAAAGGCAAGGGAATCAAGAGCAAAAATGAACTATTGGTTAATTTAGATAGATAAAGCTATCTAAAATAAATATAAAACGCTTCTGGACTGCAAAGGAAACAAAATAAATGGGCAACTGACGGAATGGGAAAAGGTACTTGCAAATGACAAATCAGATAAAGGACTGGTATCCAAAATCTACAAGGAACTTACCAAACTGCACACCCAAAAAACAAATAATCCAGTGAATAAATGGACAGAAGACAGTAACAGACACTTCTCCAAGGAGGACCTCCAGATGGCCAACAGATGTGTGAAATGATGCTCAGTGTCACTCAGCATGAGGGAAATACAAATCAAAACCACACTGAGATACCACCTCACGCTGGTCAGATTGGCTAAAATGAACAAATCAAGAGACTATAGATGTTGGTGAGGATGTGGAGAAACAGGCACCCTCCTACACTGTTGGTGGGAGTGTAAACTGGTATAGGTGCTCTGCAGAACAGTGTGGAGGTTCCTCAAAAAATTAATAGAACTCCCCTGTGACCCAGTAATAGCACTGCTGGGGATCTACCCAAGGGATACAGAAGTGCTGATGCATAGGGACACATGTACCCCAGTGTTCACAGCAGCACTCTCAGCAATAGCCAAATCATGGAAAGAACCTAAATGTCCATCAAATGTAGTTTATATATACAATGGAGTACTACATGGCAATGAGAAGGGAATGAAATCTGGCCATTCGTGGCAATGTGGGTTGAACTCAAGGGTGTCCTGCTA
Source organism: Helogale parvula (assembly GCA_004023845.1). Lineage (NCBI taxonomy): Eukaryota > Metazoa > Chordata > Mammalia > Carnivora > Herpestidae > Helogale > Helogale parvula. Next base: position 23,592 of record PJEM01013898.1, read on the forward strand.
AGTGAAATAAGTCAGGCAGAGGAGGACAGATACCATATGTTTTCACTGATAAGTGGAAAAGGAGAAACTTAACAGAGGACCTCAGTGGAGGGGAAGGAGGAAAAATAATTGGGTAGAGGGAGAGAGGCAAACCATGAGAGACTCTTGAATACTAAGAACACACTGAGGGCTGATGGCAGAGGGAGAGAGAAGGTGGGTGATGGGCATGGAGGAGGGCACTTGTGGGAAGGAGCACTGGGTGTTATATGGAAACCAACTTGACAAACTATAAAGGAAAAAATATACACTATTGTTAACTGTAATCATCATCCTGCACATGAAATCCGCAGAACTTATTAATCTACTCAGAGGCAGTTTGTACCCTTTGACCAGTTATGTACCCATTTCTTGCGGCCTCCTACCCATGGCAATCACCCGTCTATTCTATTTCTGTGAATTTGGTTGTTTTTTTTTTAAGATTCACATATAAGTCAGAGCATATAGTATTTGTCTTCCTGTGTCTGACTTATTTTCACTAAGCATAAAGCCCCCATGTTTCACTCATTTTGTCACAAATGGCAGGATTTCCTTCTTGTTTGTGGCTAAAAATATTCCATTGTAAACATATCCCCTATTTTTTAATCCATTGATGGATGCTTAGGTTGTTTCTTGACTATTGTAAATAATGCTGCAATAAACATAGGGATGCAGAGGTAATGATTTCATTTCTTTAAAATATATACCCAGAAATGGGATTATTGGATCCTATGGAGGTTCTATTTTTAGTTTTTTGAGGAACCGCCATACTGTTTTACATGGTGACTGTACCAATTTACAGTCCCACAGCAGTACAAGGATTTCCTTTCCCAAACATCCTTACCAACAATTTCTCTTGTCGTTTTGATAATAGTCATTTTAATAGGTCAAAGTGATATATCTCACTGTAGTTTTGGTTTGCATTTCCCTGATGAATAGTGATACTGAGCACCTTTTTATGTACCATTGGCAATTTAAATATCCTCTGAGGAGAGATGTCTATTAAGGTTCCTTGTCTAGTTTTGTTTTTTTTAACCGTTGAATTGTATGAATTTCTTATACATTTTTGATATTGACATTTTTCATATTTGTAGTTAGCGAATATTTTCAGCCTTTCTGTAGGTTGGCTTTTCAGTATGTTGTTTCTTTTCCTGTGCAGAAACATTTTTCTTCCATTGTTTGTTGTAGGTTTTATTGCTTGTACTTTGGATATCATATCTAAAATCATTGCTGAGATCAAGGTCATGGAGCTTTTTCCCTATATTTTCTTCTAGCAGTTTTATGGTTTAAGTTTTTACATCAAAGTCTTTATTTGAGTTTTGCTTAAGTTTTGTGAGTGGTGTAAGGTAGGGGTACAGTTTTATTCTTTTGCCTGTGAGTATCCAGTTTTCTCAGCAACATTTATTGAAGATTGAATATTCAATAAAAGATTGAGTATTCTTGGATCTACTACCAAATTTTAATTGACTTTATGCATGGGTTTATTTCTGGGTTCTTGATTCTGTTTCATTCATCTTTGTGTTTGTTTTTATGCAAGTTCAATACTTTTTTTATTACTATAGCTTTGCAATCATTTGAAAACAGGAGGTGTGATGCTTGCAGCTTTGTTCTTCTTTCTTAGGATTCCTTTGGCTATTTGGGGTCTTTTTTCTTCTTTACAAATTTGAGGAACGTTTTTCCTATTTCTGTGAAAAATGTCACTGGAATTTTGACAAGGATTGAATTCAGTCTGTAGGTAGTTTTGAGTAATGTGGATATGTAATATATTAATTTTTCTAATCCATAAAGAACAGTGTCTTCCCATTTGTATCTCTACTGTTTCTTTTATCAAAGTCTATTAGTTTTTATTGTAAATACCTTTCATGTCCTTGATTAAATTTATTCCTAAGTACTTTGTTCTTTTTGATGTTTTTGTGAATGGGATTTTTTTCTTTATATTTCTTTTTAAAGATATTTCATTGTTATTGTATAGAAATGTAACTGATCTCTTTATGTTGATTTTGTAATTTTTAATTTAATTTATGTTCAATTTGTAATTTTTTTAATGTTTATTTTTGATAGACACAGAGTTTGAGTAGGGGAGGGGTAGAGAGAGAAAGAGACATAGACTCCAAAGCAGGCTGCAGACTCTGAGTTGTCAGTACAGAACCCGATGAGGGGCTTGAACCAAAAACCACGAGATCAAGACCTGAGCTGAAGTCAGAAGCTTAACTGACTGAGCCACTCAGGCACCCCTGCATCTTTATGTTGATTTTGTATCCTTCATCTCTAGTACTTCTAACAGTCTTTTGGTGGTTTATTATACATAAGATATCACCTGCAAACAAGGACAGCTTTAATTCTTTTCTGATTTGGATGCATTTTCTTTTTTCTTTTTTTTTCTTTTTTTTTTTTTTTTTTTTTGCCTGACTGCTGTGGCTAGGACGTCCAGTATCATATTGAATAGGAATGTCAAAGTGGGCAACTTTGCCTGGTTCTTGAATGTAGACTAAAATGTTTCAGTTTTTTGCCACTCCATATGATGTTAGTAATGGGCTTATCTTATTCAGTACCCACTTTATTGAGAGTTTTTATTGTAAAAAGATGCTGAATTTTGTCAAATGCTTTTTCCACACATATTGGGATGATCATATAATTTTTTTTCTGTTAAAGTCGTGTATCAAATTTATTTTATTTGATTGATTTCTGAAGGATAATTTTGCTGAGTAAAATATTCTTGATTGGTAGTCTTTTTTCTCAGCACTTTGAATACATAATCCCACTCTCTCCTGGCCTGGAAGGTTTCTGCAGAGAAATTGCTAATAGTGTAAAGGTTCACTTGTAATCACATCGTCTTTCCTCACTCTTTTTCATTTCTTTTACTTTGTTCTCTGCTGATTAGATAATTCGAAAGTTCCTGTCTTCAAATTCACAGATTCTTTTTATTTATTTTTTTCTTGATCCATTTCCCTGTCAGCGATCACTCTTGCTTTCTTCATCTCATATACATTTCAGCTCTATGATTTTTGTTTAGTTATTTTTTACTATTTCCAGCTCTTTGTTCAACTTCTCATTTTATTCATATAGTATGTTTCTGATTTTACTGAATTGGCTTTTTGTGTTTCCTTAAAACTGCTATTTTGAATTCACTTTTGAATCAATTATAGATCTCCCTATGTTTTGACTCAATTACTGGAAGATTATTATGATCCTTTGGTGGTATCATATCCTTGATATTTTATATTCTTTTCAATTTTGCATTGCTATCTTGGCATTTGGAGTAGCAGTCACCTCCTCTCATCTTTAATGACGACCTTATCAGTGTGTTGACACCTGATTTTTTTGCTTCAGTGGTGTGCTGGAAATTCTCTGCAGGAATCCTGGTTTCCCAAATAGGCTCTCTCATCCTTGGGTGATTATCCTAGACCGTGTTTTCTAGGGACTTCGAGATGTGGCTGTGAGGGAGGGGCTGCAGGCAGTTTATGGGCTATTGCTAGGTCCACAGCTTAGCCCGCAGTATGTGTGCCTGTTACCTGGTGCACGGGGAGGCAGGACTTTTCCTACGTCCTTTGGTGTCTGGTGCTAGATCCCACAGCTCCTGCAAAAGCAGTCTGGTCGGTGGATGGATAGATGCCAGGTTGTTGTAAGTGGGAGGCCCCAACAAGGTACATCTTATTCATCTAGGATACTGATACCACTCTGACATGGGGGTATTTTAAAAGTAGTTTTCCCCTAAGATATTTCCCTGGTTTCTTCTTTCATGTTTTGTGGACTTCGTGCTATTTTAAAACTTTGTTTACATTAAGCATTTTATATTTAAAAGCAAAACCATAACTATAACACAAATCTAATTATTACTCCCATGTCTAAGAGTCACTGCCTTGGGCAGAGAACTCTAACTTAGTAGTGTACTCTTCAAGGTTCTTCAGAATTACTTTCCCGACTGATCTCTTACTAGTTTTCTCCTGTATTTTATGCCTTTTTTCCAAGTTCCAAAAAGCTTATACTGTCCCTTTCAGGGCACCTAGATGCCGGCCATGTAATCTTTGTGGTCACATTCTAATCTCTAAGAAAATGGTTTTCTCCCATTTTTTTTCCTGGTGACCTGTCCGGTTTGGCCTCTTCAATAAATCCTTTCTTGTCCTCACAGCTTTTCATATGCAGCGCTTTCAAATCACATTGTATTATAATTGTGTATTTATCTGTGTTTGAAGCAACAGATGTGCATATCCTTACATATGGTTGGTACTTCATAACTGTTCTGTGAATTAGTAAATTAAATCAGACGGGTAAAATTCAGAACTTTATGAAAATTGTCTTTATATTATTTATCAGTAAAATTATTAGAAAACTTTGGCTTTTTATGAATTCATAGTGGATTTTTTTAATGTAGTGAACCTGGTTTGCATATGAAGAAGTTAAAGAAAGATGAAAATGAAAAATGGACATCAGCACAATCCGTGATTACACCAGTGTTTGAAAAGGCCTATTTCATACTAACGGGTGGTCTACTACAAATGAATGGTGACAGCAGTTTAAATGTATAGAATCAGGAAATCTATAAATTCTTTATTTCCCTGAGAAGGAATTTTAGCAGTGATTACCTGTTGTGGAAATAAAATGCTATAGTGTAGGTAGATACAAGCTAAAGCAAAAAATACTCTACTAAAACGCTGCTTGGAATGTTAGGGTGAGGGTACGTGACTTTGACAGGGAGCACAGCAATCACCATGGAAGCTGGACTGTGACCATTAAGTGTAAACAACTCCTCTGAGCATTTTGATTGGGACAGGTCATAGAGAAATGGAAAATAACTGAGAAAGAATGTGCAATTGAAAGGCATTTTCTTTCTCTTTTTAAGATGGAAGCTTTTTTTTTCTTTTCTTTTATAGTTTATTGTCAAGTTGGTTTCCATGTAATACCCAGTGCTCCTTCCCACAAGTGCCCTCCTCCATGCCCTTCACCCCCTTCCCCTCTCCCATTCTCACATCAGCCCTCGGTTTGTTCTCAGTATTCAAGAGTCTCTCATGGTTTGCCTCCCTCCCTCTACCCAATTATTATTCCCCCTCCCCCTCCCCAATGGTCCTCTGTTACGTTTCTCCTGTCCCACTTATGAGTGAAAACATATGGTATCTGCCCTTCTCTGCCTGACTTATTTCACTTAGCAGGACACCCTTGAGTTCAATCCACAAATGGCCAGATTTCATTCCTTCTCATTGCCATGTAGTACTCCATTGTATATATAAACCACATCTTCTTGATCCATTCATCAGTTGATGGACATTTAGGCTCTTTCCATGATTTGGCTATTGTTGAAAATGCTGCCATGAACATTGGGGTACATGTGCCCCTGTGCATCAGCAGTTCTGTATCCCTTCGGTAAATTCCTAAAGATGGGAGCTTTTAGAGTATGTGTGTATTCTTTTGGAAATGATCAATAGAGGTAAACATGGTTATTCCATTTAATTTTTGTTTGCATTTCCAAATATTAGAAAGCTTGTTGATTGTATTACATTATCTTTTAATCATTATAGTAATTTTATTTAGTACTCCTATTCATGTTGTTTTGTGGAAGAAGTTGTTTGTTCAGAATTGGTTCCATGATGGGGTATTCTCATATAATTGTGCAGATTTAAAGATATTCAAACACTTAGGCCATTCTGAATAGAACTAATCATTCCTTGATGATTTTAGATATTTAATACCTTTGATAGTATCATGTAGAGCTATGATTTTGTTTGGGACTTTACAGTATCTAGTTATAGTAAATTAATACTTGTTTTGATTCCGGGGAAAGGGAAAGATTTAGTTCATTTACAATTGGAAAATAAACTAGTAATCCATAACAGATTATTACTTTTGGATTATAAAGCTCTAAATTGCAAAAACCATGCTTCCTGTACCAACTCAGTCATTGACACAGATCGTATGCTCAGTAAGTCTGTGTTCAATGTGGGAATAAACAGTTGAATGAATGAATGAATGAATGAATGCCTGTTGATGAACTTCTCTAGAAGAAGCAAATCTATAGTTTGCTGAAATCAGATTTTTAATAATGCCTAGGTATAAAGTCTATTTAACCATTTTTAATTTATTTTATATTTTTTATGTTTATTTATTTTAGAGACAGGGAGAAGCAGAGCACAAGTAGGGGAGGGGCAGAGAGAGAGTAAGACACAGTATCCAAAGCAGGCTTCAGGCTCTGAGCTGTCAGCACAGAGCCCGACACAGGGCTTGAACCCATGAACTGTGAGATCATGACCTGACCCAAATTTGGATGCTCAACCCACTGAGCCACCCAGGCACCCCAAAGTCTTTTTATTAAAAAAAAAAAAGTGTAATATTCAGAAATTGTTATGTATAACTATAGCTAGAACTAGAATAATCCTATAGATTCATTTGCTTATCTATTACTTAGAAACTCTTAACTATTATTTTTACCACATAGTATAAAACACATGCTTTGAAGGCACATTTCCTGAGTTTGAGTTCAGGGCTTGCTCTTGACCAGCTGTATGGGCTTGGGGAAATTACTCAGACTTTCTGTGCCTCATTTTCCTTCTATGTAAGATACCTAATATAATAATCTACCTTATAAGATCGTTGTGAGGCTTAACATACCTTTAAGACATGTAAAGTGCTCCTAATGATGCCTAGGTAGTAGCTGCGTAGTGAGTCCTCAACACGTTAATATCATGATTGTTAGAAAGGGGTTTCCTTCATATAATGACTTGCACTTTCCAAATAGATTTTAGTGACGGTAAAAGCTTACTTTTATTGAAAATGACAACAAGAAGAAAATGATATCATTTCTATTAAATAATGCAAGTATATTATAATTTTCCTTTGCTTTTGTTAGTTTTGGTCTAAATTTATTACTTTGTTGTGCTCCCTTCATTAGCACATATACTAAAATTGGATACATCTTATCTTTTGTTAATAATATTCTTAGTACATTTTCTATGTTGTTTAATGTTACTCTGTTGTTTAATTCCCTTCATTGAAAATTAATTCCAAATGCAGAGATTTTAGATCATAAACAATAAGTTTAGATATTCTTTGTATCTTAAGTGTTGGATATTTGCCTGAAAAGAATTGTTTGCTTTTTCAGACCTGCAAAGAAGATTTCTAATAAAAAGAACAAGGTAAAAAATATATACAATATAATTTTATGTTGTTTATCATTTATTTTTAGTTTAGTATATTATTTTGTTAAATATATTTCTTAGAATATCATTCTTTGGTAAGAAAATAGTTTATGAAAGGTATAGTTAAAAAAATAGAAAATCTCCCTTTGTTGAGGAGACATTTTCTGTGAAAAAGTTCCTTAGAAATACTAGCTATTGATGCTGATATCTTTTTGATAAAAATCAGTTCTTTTAAAAAGTATCTATGGTTTTGCTTTTAAATGTTTACTTATTTTTAAAATGTATTTTGAGAGTGAGCTTGCACAAGTGGGGGAGGGGCAGAGGGCGAGGGTGAGAGAGAATCCTAAGCAGGCTTCATGCTGTTAGCATGGAGGTCAACGTGGGACTCAGACTCAGGAACCGTGAGGTCATGACCTGAGCCAAAATGGCGTTGGATGCTCAACCGACTGAGCCACTCAGGAGCCCCCTGTTTTTGCTTTTATCAAAAGAGGGGTCTGTATCACTTCTCGACACTTGGTATATTTCATAAATGTTTGGGGGACATTTTGAAATAATACTATTTATTTGTAGGTCAAAAAACAAATTAATTCTGTGGATGACCTTGATGACTTCAGTCCCTCATCTAAAACTGAAGCTTCTACTTACTCTAATTATGAGTATTTCAAGTTGCTCATTGAACAACTCGGCATGGACTGTACAGGTAGGAAACCTTTTTATGTATGTTGCTATAGTAATATGTGCACACCTTGCCTAGTACTGCACCGTAGAACACCGATGTACTATAAAGCTACTCATCTCATGAATGTTTTATATTAAAATTAAATGAGAACTATTATATATTCTCAGCCAAAGAGTCATAATTTCCACTGTACTTTTCTTAGTGAGCACGGCACACCTCATGTGTTTGTTAACGCTGCTTCTCTTCCGTGCCTCCACCCGAGGTCAGGTCATTATTTTTCTCCTAGATTACTGAAATAAGCTCAGGACGGTTTCCCCTGCCACCCCACCTCCCAGAACCTTGGTCTACACTGCCACCGTAATTATTATATATTTTTAAATATTTGTATTTCATCACGTCACCCCCTGGTTAAAGCTCAGCTATTACTTCTCATTGCTGTGAGGTTAAAGGCCACAGTCCTCTAGCTTCATCTTGCGTCGTGTTACATCTTACTTTCCATCTGTGACTTATCCGCTGTTTTATATGTAAGATTAATTTTCTGTTTCCGTCAGCTATGGTTAGGTAAACTGCACATATATGAAGTGTATCATTTGATAGTTTTGACACGTGTGTACACGTATGGAACGATAACCATATCCAGACAATTAACATATTCTTCACCCCCAGAGGTCTCATGTCCCTTTATATGGCCTTACTATGAAGCCGCCAAATTGTTTTCTAACGTAGTGGGACCATTTGCTGTTCCCAGCACCAGTTCCTCTATATACATTCATGAACACTTAGTATTGTTAGCATTTTAAATCCTAGCCATTCTGAAAGATATGTACTATTTATATCATTATCATTTTAATATAGATTTCCTTAGTAACTGATGATGATGAGCATATTTTCATGTGCTTGTTTGCCCTCTGTGTATCTTCTTTGAATTGTCCATTGAATGAATTGTCATTTTAATAATTAGGTTTTTTTCTTGTTAAGTTTTCAGAATTCTTATTCTATTCTGTGTCTATTCTAGACACAGTTCCTTTTTTTTTTTTTTTGGTCCATTGAGACGTTTTATTTGCATATATGTATTACATCCCTAGAAAAAAAAATCCCAGGATTTTCCCTCCTGTGTGTTTTCATCTTGCTTCTTCATGGTCCATGATTGCAGCCGAGGTTGTCTATACAATGAAACCAAACTGAGCAGATTATTCTGCCATTATTCTAGATCTTTGTGTTGTCCATCAATTCTAGAGCCAACCCCTCCCTGCGTGCCTACCCTGCCTGTGACGTTCACAACAATTTTCCCGACTCTGTGATCCTCAGTGATCTCAAATTCACCAGGGTAACAAACATGCTTCATCATCACAGTTAGGAAGTGGATGGTGTCTTTGGAGCATGGCCTAATAAGAACCCGGCGTTTCCCTGTCTTTTCAATATCGTTGTGCTTTTGAGAGCATCTGCCACAACGTCCATCTGCACCATTTTGATGGCACGGAAAGATGGCGGAAAGAGCTAGATACAGTTCCTTTATCACGCCTATTTTTTTTTTTTTTGGTAAGGTTTTTCTTCTCCCAGTCTGTGACTTTGCATTCTCTCAACAGTTTTTGAAGAGTAGTTTTTCTTTTTGATGAAGTCCAGTTTACGCGTTCTTTTATGATTGTTGCTTTTGGTTTTCATATCTAAGAAACCTTTGTCTAGCACCAGGTCACAGAGATTGTCTCTCATGCTTTCTTTTAGAAGTTTTATAGTTTTAGGTCTTACATTTAGATCTATGATCCATTTTATATTCTTTGTTATTTATGATACAAAGTATGGATCCAAGTTACTTCCTTTGCATATGGATATCCAGTTGTTCCAGCACCCTTTGTTGAAAAGGCTGTTTTCTCCACTTTATGCCATTGCTCCTTTGTCATAATCCGTTGACCTTATATGTGTGGGTTTATTGACGGGCTCTTTTCTGTCCCATTGATATTTTTGACCATCTTTGTACCAATATTATGCTGTTTTAATTACTACCAGCTTCTAATAATTTTTGAAATGAGGTAGTATTTGTTCTCTAGCTTTGTTCTTTTTCAGGGTTCTTTTGCCACTCTGGATCCTTTGCGTTTCCACATGAACTTTAGAATCATCATGTCAGTTTAAAAAAAAAAAAGAAGTGATGTGGTCTTTACATGTTTGGTCTTGAGAGAGAGATTGACAGAACATGAGTGGGGGAGGGGCAGACAGTGAGGGAGACAGAATCCAAAGCAGGCTCCAGGCTCCAAGCTGTCACACAGAGAGCCCTGTGGAACTTGAACTTACCAACTGTGAGATCATGACTTTAGCTGGAATCTGGCGCTTAACTGACTGAGCCACCCTGGCACCCCACTTAAAAATTTTAATTTTTAGTTGTTTATAATATAGAAATACAATTGATTTCTTCATAATGATTCTGTATCTTCCAACCTTGATAAACTTATATATATATTTAATATTAGAGAGAGTGCATGAGCCATAGGGTTCAATCCCATGTCTCTGGGATCATAGCCTGAGCTGAAATCAAGAGTCAGACACTCAACCAACTGAGTCACCCAGGTGCCACAGTAAATTCATTTATTAGTTCTACTGGCATTTTCCTTAATTCTGTCAGATTTTCTACATAAGCAAAAGTCATTAAACTTCACTTTTAATTACTATTTTACTAACGATGGTAAATATTGTAGACTTGTAGCAATACATTCTCTGTCACAACTAATCAGCTTTGCCATTGTACTATAGCGCAGCCAATAGATGATGCATAAACTAATGGACATGCCTGTGTTTTGATAAAATTTAATTTACCAAAACAAGAAACCTGGCCTAGAGGTTGGAGTTTGCCAACTCCTATTTTGTGAGCCTGTCATTGCTAATAGAGATAGTTTTACTTCTTTTTTCTATCCGTATGCCTTTTGTTTCCTTATCTTGTCTGATTGCACTGGCTAGAACTCCTAGGATAGTGCTGAGTAGAAGTCATTCAGTCAGTGTTCTTGTCTAGTTCCTGATCTTAAAGGAAATGCAGTCAGATTTTTCCAATTATATATATAATGTTAGCTGTAGAGTTAGAATTTTTAAAAAGGTCATATTGAAGTTCCCTTGTATTTCAGGTTTGCTGAAAGTTTTTATCTGGAATGGATGTTGAATTTTATCAAGTGACTTATTTTATCTACTGAGATGATCATGTATTTTTCCTTTTTTAGTTTGTTAATATGGGGATTAACAGTAATTGGTTTTTGAATATTAAACCAACCCTGTTATTTCTTGGTTAAACCCCATTTGGTCAGAACAAATTCTCCCTTAATGTATTGTTAGATTATTTTCCCCCGTGGCTATTTATTTATTTAATATAATTTCTTGTCAAGTTAGCTAACATACAGTGTATACAGTGTGTTCTTGGCTTCGGGAGAAGATTCCCATGATTTATTACTTACATACAACACTCAATGGTCATTCCAACGAGTGCCCTCCTCAACGCCCATCACCCCTTTCTCCCACCTCCACATCAACCTTCAGTTTGTTAACTGCATTTATGAGTTTCTTATGGTTTGCCTCCCTCTGTGTTTGAAACGATATTTCCCCCTTCTCATCTCCCCATGTTCTTATGTTAAGTTTCTCAAAATCCACATATGAGTGAAAGCATATGATACCTGTCTTTCTCTGACTTACTTCACTTAGCACACTACCCTTCAATTCCATCCATATTGTTGCAAATGGCAAGATTTCATTCTTTCTCACTGCTAAGTAATATCTATTGTATATATAAACCACATCTTTGTTATCCATTCATCAGTTGATGGACACTTTGGCTCTTTCCATCACTTGGCTATCGGTGATAGCACTTCTATAAACATTGGGGTATCTGTGCCCCTATGAATCAGTACTCCTCTATCCTTTGGATCAATTCCTAGTATTGCTATTGATGGGTTGTAGGGTAATTCTATTTTTAATTTTTTGAGGAACCTCCACACTGTTTTCCAGAGCAGCTGCACCAACCGTGCATTCCCATCCACATCCTCCCCTCTATTGTGTTCTGAGTTGTTAATTTTAGCTTCTCTCACCAGATGAGGTGGTATCTCAGTGTGGTTTTGATTTTATTTCCCTGATGATGAGCGATGTTGAACATCTTTTCATGGGTCTCTTGGCCATCTGGATGTCTTCTTTAGAATGTATCTATTCATGTGTTCTGCACATTTCTTCCCTGGATTATTTGTTTTATTGGATGTTGAGTTGGTAAGTTTTTTATAGATTTTGGATACTAATCCTTTATCTGATATGTCATTTGCAAGTATCTTCTACCGTTCCGTTGGTTACATTTTAATTTTGTTGATTGTTTCCTTTGCATTGCATAAGCTTTTTACCTTGATGAGGTCCCAATAGTTCATTTTTGCTTTTATTTCCCTTGCCTTTGGAGATGTGTTGAGTAAGAAGTTGCTATGGCTGAGGTCAAAGAGCTTGTTGTCTGTGTTTTCCTCTAGGGTTTTGATGATTTCCTGTCTCACATTTAGGTCTTTCATCAATTTTGAGTTTATTTTTGTGTATGGTGTACAAGAGTGGTCCAGTTTCATTCTTCTGCATGTTGCTGTCCAGTTTTCCCAGGACCATGTCCTAAAGAGACGTCCTTTTTTCCATTGGATACTCTTTCCTCCTTTGTCAGTGATTAGTTGACTGTACATATGTGGGTCATTTATGGGTTTTCTATTCTATTCCATTGATCTTGTGTCTCTTTTTGTACTAAAAGTATACTGTTAATGATTACACCTTTATTAGTAGAGGCTAAAGTCTGGGATTATATTGCCTCCTGCTTTGGTTTTATCAACATTACTTTGGCTATCTGGAGTCTTTGTGGTTCGCTACAAATTTGAGGATTGATTGTTCTAGCTCTGTGAAGAATGCTGGTATAATTTTGATTGTGATTGAACTGAATGTATAGATTGCATTGGATAGTTTTGACATTTTAACAGTATTTGTTCTTGCATCAATGAGCATGGAATATTTTTCAATTTTTTTGTGTCTTCAGTTGCTATCATAGATTTTGTAGTTTTCAGCATACAGATCTTTTACCTCTTCGATTAGGTTTATTCCTAGGTATTTTATGATTTGGTGCAAAGGTAAATGGGATCGATTCCATGACATCTCTTTCTGTTGCTTCATTATTGGCGTATAGAAATGCAACTGGTTTTGGTACATTTATTTTGCATCCTGTGACTTCACTAAATTCATGGGTCAGTTCCAGCAGTTTTCTGGTGGAGTGTTTCAGGTTTTCCAGGTAGAGTATCATGTCATCTGCAAAGAGTAAATGTTGGAGTTTTTTGCCAATTTGGATGCCTTTTATTTCATTATGTTGTGTGATTGCTGAGGCTAGGACTTCCAAAACTATATTAAACAACAGTGGTGAGAGTAGAAGCCCTTTGTGTTCCTGATCTCAGGGAGAAAGCTCTCAGTTTTTTCTCATTCAAGATGGTATTAGCCATGGGCCATTCATATGTGACATTTATGATTTTAAGGTATATTCCTTCTATCCTGAGTTTGTTGACAGTTTTATTAAGAAAGGGTGCTGTATTTTATCAGATACTTTTTCTCCTTCTGTTGACAGGATCATTTGGTTCTGATGATTTCTTCTGTTAATGTGATGTATCATGTTGATTGATTTGTGAATACTGAACCAGCCCTGCAGCCCGGGAATGAATCCCACTTGATCACAGTGAACAATTCTTGAGTATACTGTTGAATTTCATTTGATAGTATCTTGTTGAGGATTTTTGGATTTTTAGATTAATTTATTTGATTAATCTTTATACTATATTATTTATTTCTAATTTAATCTTTTGGGGTTTCTTTGCTGCTGTGTTTCTAGTTCCTTTAGGAGTGAAGTTAATTTCTGTATTTGGGACCATTCTTGCAGAAGCAATGTATTTTCCTCTTTGGATTGCCTTTGCTGCATCCCAACGGGTTTGGAGTATCGTGTTTACATTTTCATTTGCTTCTATATGTTTCTTAATTTCTTTCTTACTTGCCAGGTTGACCCATTCATTTTTTAGTAGGATGTACTTTAAGATCCAGATATTTGAAGGCTTTCCAAATACTCTCTTGTGGTTGATTTCAAGTTTCATAGTATTGTGATATAAAAATACACATGATAAAATTTCAATCCTTATATATTTGTTGAGGGTTGTTTTGTGACCCAGTATGTGATCTGTTTTGTTGGAGAATGTTCTATGTGTACTCATGAAGAATGTGTATTCCACTGCAATGGGATGAAAAGATCTGAATATATCTGTCAGGTCCAATGTATATGTATCTGAATATGCCTGGTCCAGTGACACATTGGAGTGGTTGTTCCTTATTGATTTTCTGCCTGGATGATCTGTCTATTGCTGTAAGTAGAGTAGTAAAGTCCGCTGCTGTCATGGTATTGGTATCTATACATTTATTCATGTTTATGATTAACTCGTGTATTTGGATGCTTTCACACAAGAGGCATAAACATTTTTACAATTGTTAGCTCTTTTTGATGGATAGACCCCTTAATTATGATATAATGCCCCTCATACTCTGTTGTTACAGTCTTTGGTTTAAATTTATTTTGTCTAAGTATGACTACTCCAGCTTTCTTTTGACTTCCAGTAGCGTGATAGATGGTTCAAACCTTCACATTGAATCTGCATGTGTCCTCAGGTCTAACGTGAGTCTCTCGTTCACAGCATATAATTGGATCTTGGGGTTTTTTAATCCGTTCTGTTGTGCTGTGTCTTTTGATTAGGGCATTTATTTAATCCATTGATATTCAGAGTGATTATTCAAAGATATGGATTTAGTGTCATTGTGTTACCTGTAGGTTTCCTGTTTGTGGTG
>PJEM01013899.1:0-21090 GCA_004023845.1 Helogale parvula
CTTCTTCTTCTTCTTCTTCTTCTTCTTCTTCTTCTTCTTCTTCTTCTTCTTCTTCTTCTTCTTCCTACTCCTCCTTCTCCTCCTCCTCCTCCTCCTCCTTCTCCTTTAAATTCCTGTTAAGGATAGTGTTCCATTTGATTACATCACTCAGTTCTCGAATTCTCCTTTTGTGCTCATGGATCAATTTATCTCTCTTTGTCTCAGCTTCCTGTTTTTCTAAAATTCTGTCTTATAATTCACCTATTTGCTTCTCTGCCTCTTCAGTCCATGCAGTGGTCACCTTAATTTTATTATGCACCTCATTTATAGCTTTTTTTAAAATTCATCACAACTATTTTTAAGGTCCATAATCTTTGTAGCAATAGCTTCTCTGGTATCCTCTGTGCCTTTTTCAAGCCCAGCGATTAGTTTTATGACTATTGTTATAAATTATTGGTCAGTTTGATTGCTTATATCTTTTTTTGAGCAATTCTTTAGCTGTCACTTCTTCCTGGAATTTCATTTGAGGAAAGTTCTTCTGTTACATCATTTTGGCAAGCTTTCTGTCTCTTGTCAGTTTTAAAAGCTTGTTATGTGCTCTGAACCTCCGGTTCTGCTATGTTAAAGGAGGCTCATTGACTGTCCACAGCTTGCTCATTCAGGAGGTGTTCTCTTAATGGTGTCTCTTGGTCTCCCTTATTGTGTCTTTGGTTATTTTATTTCCCTAATCATAGTGATAGTTCGGTCTCTGCACCATATGTACTTTGGCTTGTTTCTTGAGGTAGCACTGAAAAGGAAAAAAGACAGACAAACAAATAGGGAACAAAAGCACGCAAACACCCAGACAAATCAAACAAAAAAGCAAACCAAAAGGAGAAACAAACACAAATACAACAAAAGACAAAGGGCAGACTAAAAGCATAAAACCAGATCCCACAGCTACAAAGAAAGAGCAGGGTGGAGGCAGTGTTGATGAAAGAGCATATACAAAAAAAGAAATGAAAGGGGTGGAGAGAAAGAGAAATTGAACATTGACCAAGCAGAGAGAATAAAAGGCTTAATTCAGAGAGAGGAAAAGAAGAATATGTTAGGAGGCGAGGAGAAAGGAACGAAGATAATGTTACCCAGAGAAACTATGTATCTGATTATTCCAGAGAGAGAGAGAAAGGAAGGTAAGGAAGGAAGTATAAAATATGTATCAAGAGAATGGATTAAATGTGACTGTCTAAACAAACCAATAACCAGAGTGCCCAGTCCAGCAGAGGATAGAAATAAGAAAGAGAGAAGAGGGGGTGGAGCCAAGATGGCGGAGAGGAAGGGAGCTCTGTAAATTCCGTCCACTCCATCTATCGAACTGAGAAGGACATTACTCTCATCTGCAAGAGTGGAAGGAGAAAATACGGACTCCATAAAGAAAAGAACCTCAAGGATAACTGAGTGAGTGACTGCGAACTGGGGAGATCTGAAAATGGGCCAGCCCTGGATGGGCAGGGGAGGCAGGATCACCAGCCCAATGCGTGGCAAGCGCTCGGAGCCCTAGAGACAAAAGGAAGAGACAGAGAGTCATAACACGCTCATAGTACTGTCTCTGGGGAAGAGGTAAAGAACGCTTGGCCGCACTTGGAGAGAGAAACCCACTCCATAGATAACTGCTGGGTAGCCGGAATCCCAAACCCGGGTGGCGCAAGGGAAGGAACAGCTACCAGCCCTAAGCCATCTCAGCGGGGAATCAGTGGCAGCTGTGGCTGCGCCAGGGGTGCGCACTTCGCGATGAAAAGAGGCCCGAGCTGCGGCTGTGCCAGGGGCGCGCACTTCGCTGCGAGAAGTGGCTGGAGCTGCGGCTGCACCAGGGGAACTCACTTCGGACTTGGTTTTAAGAACGGGACCACGCACCACATTTCCACAGCGCATCTCGCCCCCTGTACTGGCCGCGGGAATCCCGAATCCCGGGTGCCCACAGGAAAAAATAGGGCCCACACCTACACAACCCCCAACAGGGAGTCCGCAGCAGGTGGAGGCCTGGGTGTGCACTTAGGCTGCAGGAGCTCCCAGCTCATTTCCAGCAGTGCACAGCGCCTTGAGCAACAGCTATCCAAAGCCAAGAGAGACTTAATTGTTTTTGTTCTTTCCCCCATTGCAATCGTGATCCTGGCTGGGGGTGGGGACTCCGCAGTTGAGTCTGTGAAGGTGCGCACTTCACCTCCTGCTGCTCATTTTGCCTCAGACAGGGACAGCTGAAATCTCTGCCTGAGCCAAGACAAACTGATTCCTCCCCCTAAGAAGCCAGCGACCAAAACAAATACATTTCATCTGTGATAGCACAAATGTGCATGGACTGGAACTTTGAACCCAGGCGGGCCTGGAAAATACAACTCGGCTCAACTGCGGCCCAAGGAGATCAGACTCATTAGAGTGGCCTACCATGCTTAGTTTAGCGCAGCTTGGCATGCCACCATTCTAATCTCCATCGACAACAAGGCGGAGCCTTTGAGAGCAGCCTACAAGACCTACCACATCAAACCACGCCTATCCACGAGGGGGAGCTGCTGCTTTTCTTTCGTTTTTTGTATATAAAAATTTTTTTCTTCACTTTTTTCGTACATATTTGTGTTATTATTACCTTTTTTTTCCTTTTTCTCCATGGAATTCTTTTAAATTCTTACTCCTTATTTTCCTTTCTCCTTTCTCCCTTACTTTTTCACTTTCTTGCAACCCAGATATATTCTCCTGTATCTCATCCTTACCTCTCCCCTCAACTGGTCATACACTTTTAAACTGTCTACTGTCCTTTGTTGTCTCTGACCCCCTTTCATTTTTTTAAATTTTTTTCTTCTTTCTCTTTTCTTTTTATTTTCTCTTCTTCTCTTCTTTTCGTCTCTTTCCTTCCCATTTCCTTTCTTTTCTTCCCCCCCTGTAATGTGTTTCTTTGTTTGATTTGTCTGTGTGTATGTGTGCTTCTGTTCCCTCTGTGTTTGTCTGTCTGTTTTCCTTCTTAGGACTACACCAAGAAACAAGCCAAAGTGTGCAAGAAGGCGAGTCCCAAATATTGCAGAGTAGGGAAATAAAAAACTCACAGGCACAACAAGAGAAACCGAGAGACACCATTAAGAGAATATATCCTGAAACGACAGGCCCTGGACAGTCAATAAGCCTCCTTTAACAGAGAAATATTAATAGGTGCACAGTGCACAACAAGCTTTCTAAGGTGACAAGAGACAGAAAACTAGCAAAAATGACAAAACGGAGAAACTCTCCCCTGAAGAATTTCCAGGGGGAAGTCACAGCCACAGAACTGCTCAAGGCAGATCTAGACAACATATCAGATCAAGAATTTAAAAAGCTGGTCATAAGATTAATCCCTGGGGTCGAGAAAAGCATCAAAGAATCAACTGATGAGTTAAAAAAGGCTATAGGTGAGGTGAATAACAAACTGGAGGCAGCCACCTCAAGGACTGACGAGGCAGAGAGAAGAGTAGGTGAATTAGAAGATATAGTTATAGCAAAAGTGGAAGCTGAAAAAATGAGAGAGAAATTAATCCAGGAGCAGGAAAGCAGAATTCGAGATCTGAGTGATACAATTAAATGGAACAACATCCGTCTCATAGGAATTCCTGAAGAGGAAGACAGAGAGAAAGGGCCTGAAGGGATACTTGACCAAATTATAACTGAGAATTTCCCAAATCTGGGAAAAGAAATAGACATACAAATTCAAGAGGCACAAAGAACCCCCTTAAGACGTAATTTGAATCGACCTTCAGCACGACATATCATAGTGAAACTGGCAAAATATAAAGATAAAGAGAGAATTCTGAAAGCAGCTAGGGAGAAAAGGGCCCTCACATACAAAGGGAAACCTATCAGAGTGGTTACAGACCATTCTAATGAAACCTGGCAGGCCAGGAAGGAATGGCAGGAAATCTTCAATGTGATGAGCAGAAAAAATATCCAGCCAAGAATCCTCTACCCAGCAAGCCTGTCTTTCAACATAGAAGGAGAGATAAAGGTTTTCCCAAATAAACAAAAATTGAGAGAATTCATGACCACCAAACCAGCCCTACAGGAATTCCTAAGAAAGACTCTATGAGAGAAAGATTGCAAAGAATACAAGGTGCCAGAGACACCACTATAAACATAAATTCTAGGGAGAACACAATGACTCTAAACCCACATTTTTCAATAATAACATTGAATGTAAATGGGCTGAATGCTCCAACCAAACGACACAGAGTAGCAGAATGGATAAACAAAACAAAACCCATCTATTTGCTGTCTACAGGAGACGCATTTTCAACTGGAAGACACCTTCAGGTTGAAAGGAAAGGGATGGAGAAATATCTATCAGGCAACTGGAAGCCAAAAGAAAGCTGGAGTAGCCATACTAATATCAGACTATCTGGACTTTAAAGTAATGGCAGTAACAAGCGATGAAGAAGGACATTATATAATAATTACAGGAGCTCTCCATCAGGAAGAGCTAACAATTATAAATATCTATGTGCCTAACTCGGGAGCACCCAAAAACATAAAACAATTAATCACAGAAAGAAACAATCTTATTGACAAAAATGTGCTAATTGCAGGGGACTTTAATACTCCACTGACAGCAATGGATAGATCAACCAGACAGAAAATTACTAAGGAAACAATGGACCTGAACGACACATTGGAACAGATGGAACTAATAGATATATTTAGAACTCTGCATCCTAAAGATAAGACATTCACCTTCTTTTCGAAGGCACATGGCACATTCTCCAAGATAGTTCACATACGGGGGCATGAAGCAGCCCTCCATAAGTATAAACAAATAGAGATCATGCCATGCACACTTTCAGATAACAATGCTGTGAAACTTGAAATTAACCACAGGAAAAAGTCTGGAAAATTTCCAAAAATGTGGAGGATAAAAAACACCCTACTAAAGAATGATTGCGTTAATCAGGCAATTAGAGAAGAAATTAAGAAATATATGGAAACCAACGAAAACGAAAATACAACAATCCAAAATCTCTGGGACGCAGCCAAGACAGTCCTAAGAGGAAAGTATATTGCAATCCAGGCCAATCTCAACTAACTAGAAAGAGCGCAAATTCAAAATCTAACAGAGAACATACTGGAACTAGAAAAGAAGCAGCAAGAGCACCCCAAACCCAGCAGAAGAAAAGAAATAATAAAGATCAGGGCAGAAATAAACAATATAGCATCCAAAAGAACAGTCGAGCAGATTAATTAAACCAAGAGTTGGTTCTTTGAAAAAATAAACAAAATCGATAAACCTCTAGCCAGGCTCCTAAGAAAAAAAGAGAGAGCACTCAGATAGAAAAAATCATGAATGAAGAAGGGTCTATTACAACCAATTCCTTAGGAATACAAGCAATCATCAGATATTACTATTAAAAACTATATGCCAACAAACTGGACAACACAGAAGAAATGGACAAATTCCCAAATGCACATGCACTGCCAAAATTCAAATGGGAAGAGATAGAAAGCATGAATAGACCAATAACCAGTGAAGAAATTGAATCCGTTATCAAAAATCTCCCAACGAATAAGAGCCCAGGGCCAGATGGCTTCCCAGGGGAATTCTACCAGACATTTAAAGCAGTGCTCATACCCATTCTTCTGAAACTATTCCAAAAAATAGAAACAGAAGGAAAGCTTCCAAACTCATTCTATGAAGCCAGCATCACCTTGATACCCAAACCAGACAGGGACTCAGCCAAAAAAGAGAACTAAAGACCAATATCCTTAATGAAAACAGATGCAAAAATACTCAACAAAATACTAGCAAATCAAATTCAACAGCATATAAAAAGATTTATCCATCATGATCAAGTGGGATTCATTCCTGGGTTACAGGGCTCGTTCAATATCCGCAAATCCATCAATGTGGTCCATCACATTAACAAAAGAAAGGATAAAAACCATATGATCCTGTCGATAGATGCAGAAAAAGCATTTGACAAAATACAGCACCTTTTCTTAATAAAAACCCTTGAGAAAGTCGGAATAGAAGAAACTTACCTAAACATTATAAGAACAGTTTATGAAAAGCCCACAGCTATATCATCCTCAATGGGGAAAAACTGAGAGCTTTCCCCCTGAGATCAGGAACACGACAGGGGTGCCCACTCTCACCACTGTTGTTTAACATAGTGCTGGAAGTCCTAGCATCAGCAATCAGACAACAAAAGGAAATAAAAGGCATCAGAATTGGCAAAGAAGGAGTCAAACTTTCACTATTTGCAGATGACATGATACTCTACATGGAAAACCCAATCGACTCCACCAGAAGCCTTCTAGAACTGATCAATGAATTCAGTAAAGTTGCAGGGTACAAAATCAATGTACAGAAATCAGTTGCATTTCTATACACCAAAAATGAAGTAGCTGAAAGAGAAATTAAGAAATTGATTCCATTCACGATTGCACGAAAAACCATCAAATACCTAGGAGTGAACCTAACCAAGGATGTAAAAGACCTATATGATGAAAACTGTAGAAAACTTATGAAAGAGATCAAAGAAGACACCAAGAAATGGAATAATATTCCCTATTCATGGATCAGAAGAATAAACATTGTGAAAATGTCATTACTACCCAAAGCAATCTACATATTCAATGAAATCCCCATCAAAATCGCACCAATATTCTTCTCAAAACTAGAACGAACTATCCTCAAATTCATATGGAACCACAAAAGACCCCGATTAGCCAAAGTTATATTGAAAAAGAACACCAAAATGGGAGGCATTACAATCCCAGACTTTAGCCTCTACTCCAAAGCTGTCATCATCAAGACAGTATGGTATTGGCACAAAAACAGACACATAGACCAATGGAATAGAATAGAGAACCCAGAAATGGGCCCACAAATGTACGGTCAATTAATTTTTGACAAAGCAGGAAAGAGTATCTGATGGAAAAAAGACTGCCTCTTTAGCAGGTGGTGCTGGGAGAACAGGACAGCAACATGTAGAAGAATGAAACCAGACCGCTCTCTTACACCATACACAAAAATAAACTCAAAATGGCTGAAGGATCTGAATGTGAGACAGGAAACCATCCAAACCCTCGAGGAGAAAGTAGGAAAAAACCTCCGAGACCTCCACCACAGCAATCTCCTACTCGACACATCCTCAAAGGCAAGGGAAATTAAAGCAAAACTGAACCCTTGGGACTTCATCAAGATAAAAAGCTTCTGAAGGCAAAGGAAACAATCAAGAAAACTAATAGGCAACCGACAGAATGGGAAAAGATAGTTGCAAATGACATATGAGATAAAGGGCTAATATCGAAAATGTACATGGACTCACCAAACTTCACACTCAGAAAACAAATAATCCAGTGAAGAAATGGGTAGAAGACATGAACAAACACTTCTCCAAAGAGGACATCCAGATGGCCTTCAGACACATGAAACGATGCACAACATCACTCATCATCAGGGAAACACAAATCAAAACCACACTGAGATACCACCTCACGCCAGTCAGAGTGGCTAAAATGAACAAAGCAAGAGACTATAGATGTTGGCGAGGGTGTGGAGAGATGGGCACCCTCCTACACTGTTGGTGGGAATGTAAACTGATGAAGTCGCTCTGGAAAACAGTGTGGAGGATCCTCAAAAAACTATCCATAGAACTCCCTTATGACCCAGCCATAGCATTTATGGGGATTTACCCAAGAGAGTCAGAAATACTGATGCATAGGAGCACATGTACCCCAATGTTCATAGCAGCAATGTCAACAATAGCCAAAACATGGAAGGGGCCTAAATGTCCATCACCTGACGAATGGATCAAGAAGATGTGGTATATATTCACGATGGAGTACTACATGGCAATGAGAGGGAATAACATATGGCCATTGGTAGGAAAGTGGATGGACCTCGAGGGTGTCATGCTGAGCGAAGTAAGCCAGGCAGAGAAGGACAGATACCATATGTTTGCAGTCATAGGTCTAATAGGAAAACAGGAGAGACCTAATGGAGAACCAGGGGGAGTGGAGGAGGGAGAGAGAGTTGGAGAGAGAGAGGGATGCAAAACTTGAGAGACTATTGAATGCTGAAAATGAACTGAGAGTTGAAGGGGAAGGGGGAGGGGGGAAAAGAGGTGGTGGTGATAGTGGAGGGCACTTATGGGGAAGAGCACTGGGTGTTGTATGGAAAACAATTTGACAATAAAATATGGAATAAAAAGAAATAAGAAAGAGATGAGGGAGCATATATCTGATTAATAAGAATTGATGTATTGACCTAGAGTGAATCAAGCCAATGCATCAATGCTGGTCTTGCCCTGGGATCTGGTAAAAAAAAAAAAAGCAGCTCTCCTGTGCAGATGGGCGTGTCTTGGTGTAGGCGGGTCTTGCCTACACTGTGGGCCCAGAGGGACTTTCCTGGAAGCCCCGACTTGGTGGTTGTGGGGAGAAAAATGGCATCTCCACCGTCCCTTCTCGAACCAAGCATTGCAAATCACTCTTTTGGGTCCGATCTCCCTGTGCCACGGGTGTAGCCAGAGTTGCCATGTTCTATGTCCCACACCTCACTTTATTTCCATGTCTTAGTCCATGTGCTTTAATGATACCACTTGAAATGTAATCCCACAAGCAGGGGCACTTCCTAGCCAGGAATCCAGTAGAGGGAGTAGGGGAGCTGTTTCTCCTGATGCTGAATGGGACCGGGACACCCAGTCCAAAGACAGCTCTGCAGTTAGAGATGGGATGGTACGATCTCTCTCTGTCCTGGGTTGAGTTTTTTCTCTTCTTCAGGGACAGTTCTATGAGCAGTTTCAGCCACTCTTTCTCTTCCCCTTGTTTCTCCACAGAGGGGGCTTCCCCCCCCTCAGCCTCTGTGTCCTGGCCCGTTTTTATCTTTCCCAGTTTGCAATCCTGCACCTCTGAGGCTGTCTTCTTAGTGGACTCTGTTCACTAAGCAATCCACACATTTGATGCAATCACAATCAAAATTGCGCCAGCATTCTTCTCAAAGCTAGAACAAACTATCTTAAAATTAGTATGGAACCACAAAGGACCACAAATAGCCAAAGTAATATTGAAGAGGAAAACCAAAACAGGAGGCATCACAATCCCAGACTTTAGCCTCTACTTCAAAGCTGTCATCATCAAGACAGTATGGTATTGGCACAAAAACAGATCCATATACAGTTGGAATAGAATGGAGAACTCAGAATTGGACCCACAAATGTATGGCCAATTAATCTTTGACAAAGCAGAAAAAAGTATCCAATGGAATAAAGACAGTCTATTTAACAGATGGTGCTGGGAGAACTGGACAGCAACATGCAAAAGAATGAAACTAGACCACTTTCTTACACTGTACACAAAAATAAACTCAAAATATATGAAGGGCCTTAATGTGAGACAGGAAACTATCAAAACCCTTGAGGAGAAAGTAGGAAACAATTTCCTTGACCTCAATTGCAGCAATTTCTTACTTGACACATCCCCAAAGGCAAGGAAATCAAGAGCAAAAATGAACTATTGGGACCCCATCAAGATAAAAAAACTTCTGCACTGCAAAGGAAATAAACAATAAAACTAATAGGCAACCAACGGAATGGGAAAAGATAGTTGCAAATGACATATCAGATAAAGGGTTAGTATCCAAATTCTACAAGGACCTCACCAAACTCCACACCTGAAAAACAAATAATCCAATGAAGAAATGAGCTGGAGACATGAACAGACACTTCTCCAACAGGGGCTTCCAGATGGCCAACAGACACATGAAATGATGCTCAGCATCACTCATCATCGGGGAAATACAAATCAAAACCACACTGAGATATCACCTCATGCCGATCAGAGTGGCTAAAATGATAGAAATCAGGAGAATATAGATACTGGTGAGGATGTGAAGAAACGGGCACCCTCCTACACTGTTAATGGGAATATACACTGGTGCAGCCACTCTGGAAAACAGTGTGGGGGTTCCTCAAAAAATTAACAATCGTACTCCCCCATGACCCAGCAATAGCACTGCTAGGGATTTACCCAAGGGTACAGGAGTGTTGATGCATAGGGACATGTGTACCCCCAATGTTCATAGCAGCAATGTCAACAATAGCCAAATCATGGATAGAGCCTAAATGTCCGTAAACCAATGAATGGATAAAGCAGATGTGGTTTATTCTATACAACGGAATAGTACATGGCAATGAGAAAAAATGAAACCTCGCCATTTGTAGCCACATGAATGGAACTTAAGGGTGTCATGCTAAGTGAAATAAGCCGGGCAGAGAAGCACAGAAACCATATGTTTTCATTTATAGGTGGATCATGAGAGACTAACAGAGGACTACAAGGGAGGAGAACGGGCAAACGTAGTTGAGGAGAGGTAGAGAGGCAAACCATGAGAGACTCTTGAATACTGAGAACAACCTGAGAGCTGATTGTGGTGGGGGAGAGGGGAAGAGGAGTGATGGGAATGGAGGAGGGCACTTGTTGGTATGAGCACTGGGTATTATATGGAAACAACTTGACAATGCAATATTAAAGAAAAAACATATAATGGATTGAGAATATGTTTCATTGATCCATCTCTGCCATTGCTCAAAACCTCACTTTGACTAAGTGACATATCTATTTATAATAGAACATCCTATCCACGGACCCTCTCTCTATATAAATGCCCTGTGGAGTATGTATATTCTTCAGATGCCTGTGCCTTTATTCCTGTGGTGTTCTCTGTAGCCTGTAATAGGGAGCAGAATAATTTCAAGCTAATTTCTGGTATGCAAATACGTCTAGTCAAGGCATTTTTTCCAAATGGATTATGGTCGCTATTCAGCCCAACATAGACCCCATATGGGAACAAGGGACCAAACACAGAAGCCACTGAGCTCGACTCAGGATGGTTTTTCTGTCCATTACTCATTAGTCCTGGCTGTTAAACCTCTGCACTGACCATTGTGCTGTTCTAAAGGGATTAACCCTTGGTTTGGACAATGGAAAGCTGATAAGTGGGTGATCATGTATAAACCCTCATTGGGTGTGAATATGTGGAAAGACATTTAGCTTTGCCCACAAGAGCCTGAAGTGGTAGTCACTCTTTTTCAAAACCCGATTCATAAGACATTGACACTCTCTGGAAACTAAGAATCTGATGTTCCAGATTATGTATGAGTCCTAGAAACTGACTTTTCAGAAGGTACAAAGGTTTGGGTACATAGGAAGAGTGGTCACCATATTGCTTGGGTAGGATGTCATATTGCCAAGGATGCCAGATTGTCTTTGAAATACAGTAACTAGGTTAATACAGTAATAGTATGTCCTGTGTGTTCTAAGGAATGCCCAAGGCCACTGCCAAAGGAGTTTAGAAGGAGTCTAGAAACCCATCAGTGTTTCCAATTGGTTCAGGACTGGAAATTTGATATTGTGCTCCTCTCTCTGAATGAGAGTTCTACATATGTCTTCGTTTGCGTAGACACCTAATATGACCTATCCCAAATTCTCCTATTGCCACACAAGCAAGGCTACAATAATTAGGATATTAGAAAATCTGTGTATCCTGTGAAGGTATCCTCATTGAATAAACAGTGATTAGGGGTCACTTTCAAAGGTCATAAGGTGCAAGACTGGGAACAAAGATCGTGACGTTGAATGAAGGTTCCATCTCTCCTATACCTCACCAGCAGCAGGTTTTATAGAAAGGAAGAATTGGGATATTAAAGCTGCTGATTTAATTAATAACAACTAAAATCATCTTGGACAAGTACACTAAAATACTGTCTAATCTTTAATACATTTGAATGTTCAGCCAGCAAGACCTGTTGTTACATATGCTAGACCGGGGACCGCTGCCTGCTGGAGTCCTGTCCTCGCTGGCCCAGGGGTGTCCCAAAGCAGGGTGGCGTCAGCACAAAAGAAGGGACACAGACAGCTCAGGTGAACCAATCTGGGCAGTTTATTGATTTTTCAGCAAGCTTATATATGCTTTCTACTCTATATGTTTGCGTCAAGCTATTGTTTTTACTCTCAGAAAGTTCTCAGGGAATTGATCTAAGAGAAAAATTTCTGGTTATTTCCCTGCATTACTGCTTTCTACTTTGAAGAATTAATCATTAACCTTACTATTTCTATGTCTGACAAGCTCAAGGGCTAGTTATTTTTAATATTATTATTCCAATTGTTTAAGCCAAAACTGGTAAGGCTAACTAGAACTGGTAGAGCCTATTCTTTAGAGAAATTGGAACATGACTGCTTTCTTGGTAACTGCCCGCTGTAACCTACTACAGGGGCAGGCTTTCTTCAAAGTGCCCTTAATGATTAACTGATTGCTAAGTTACAGGAAAAGGCTCAGTAAGGCAAATTTGAACTGATTGAATAAGCTGATTGATTAGAAGAAGGGATATCGGTAGCTTCGCTCCCAGAGAACCGCTTTGTGGTCTTCTCTTGTCAGTCTCCTGTGCTTTGCCATCAGGTGGGTGATGAAGGTCAGCTCCCAACACCTGCCGAGACAAATAATACCATAAAGTTATGGAAATCTCAGGAGGCAGTCATAGTCCTGACTCTCACTGTGGATCAACATCCTATGCTGCTGATCATCAAGCCCTATTGTGCCTGGGAAAGGCATAATTCACTGTAATTTGCAATGGAATGTATGGATGCAATGGAATGTATATGCATGGAATATACTACAGAGATAGGTGAATTACTTCACACCCTTGGGTGTACTCATCTCTGCTATCATCTTGTCCTGCTGCAAGCTGGACTTGTTGAAATGTTCCATGCCTGTAATGAAACATGCATGATTGAAAGAGGAGATTGAAAGATGAGAGTTCTTGTCTGTCATACTCTGCCCACAGTTCATTTCCTCATTCCTGACAGTGTTGCCTTTTCCAGCCAACAAATATGATATGCACAACCAGGTCAAGCTCCTAAAGCTGCAGCCACATTAATGACTACGGATTAGACCACAAGTTGAGTTCTTCTAGAAGAACTTCACATACATTTTCTTACTAAATATCTGTCTTTTTGATCTTACACTTTTGTTACTCCTCTGGCATCTGGTCATGGGATGGGCATGTGATGGAAATGCCTTCCTACAGTGGGTCCACTCATATGTCCATGAAAAGAATTAATCCAACTGTTGGCTATATGGACAGCTTCCCCTCTCTAGCTCATCAAGGTTGCTATGATTGGTATCACTTCTCTAGGGTAGAGGTTGGAAGCTACCAAACCAGTACATTAGAGAAGAACAAGCTAGGACTAGTACTCTTAATTCATTTGATATTGCCAATACTGATCCAGTAAACTGGCCTGTGACACACACTATGGATTACACTGGGCATGAGTATTTTTTTCTGTTAATAAAATTACAGAGACAGCCCATTAAACTACTGATCAGAGGGTCGTAAAAATATGACCATCAAAGCCATGAGTGCCTACGCTCAGATTTGGGATGTATTTATGTGGCTTACCACGGATTATAGACATTTGATCACCCAGGCACCCCTATGTTTGGAACAGAAAAATGTCACTCTAGACCAAATCAAACTAATTGTAGCATGGATATCACTGGAACTGTGTAACCATTCTGTCACATTGAAAAATAATGATTGGTTTTGCACTAACTGGTCTCAGCACCAGGTATTTATTGGGTATCTATGAATTGGGCATGGTAGTTTTGTTGCACAAATCTTTCATCATGGTTCCCATTTGGGTAAGTAGGCTGTTGCACCCTGGGTTTTCTCTGGGCACAAGGGACAACCTGCCACCATGGTAACAAAGTTACTGACCTCCCTCACTTCAAGGCCAAATGGGCATGTTCTCTTTACAAGTGGTATGATCATTTGGCCCCTGTATTTGTTAATTCCATTGGCCTGGAGGATAGCACACATAGAAGCCCTTTCTAAATTCACCCAGGATGGACATTGTTACTGTCTCACAGTGAGACACTTGTGCTGTTACCCAAACAGAATGTTGCATGTTTTATTCCTGATGAGTCCATTAATATATAATCTTTATTAAATCACATGAAAAAAGTGTACACCTTAAATAATCAGAACCCCAGCCTAGGGGATTTAATGTATCAGTGGTTTGGATCATGAGGCTTTTGATGAAAAAAATATTACTTATTTTTGGAATCAATATCGTAATCTGTATTTCAAATACAAACAATGTAAAATCTTTGGTATGAATTTTTACTATAAAATTAGGTCACTTTAGCTTCCATTCTGTTTTCTCTTTCTTATGTTTTCTGCCACAGACTTTCAGGACAAATAATAGATCATAAAAAGATCTTGCTGATCTGAGTAGAAATCATAGCATTTCATTTGTATCTGCCTTGTCTCTTTTAGTTCTATTTTCCTAGAGTTAAGAAAAGTGGGAGTCTTTGTATCTAAAGGTCCACTGACACCTTTAAAGAGGCATGATCCCACTTGCACATTTTAAATGTACTAATGTTGATTCATAAAATAAAGATGATTTTTTAATGTTTTTAATGTTTATTTGTTTTTGTAAGAGAGAGAGAGAAAGACAGAGCATGCGTGGGGGAGGGGCATAGAGAAAAATGGACACACAGAATCTGAAACAGGCCCCAGGCTCTGAGCTGTCAGCACAGAATCAACGTGGGGCTCAAACTTCAGAATGGCGAGATCATGACTGACGCTGAAGTTAGATGCTTATCCAACGCCAACTGAGTCACCCAGGTGTCCAAATAAAGATTACTTTAAAAGCAGGTTTGTGTTGATTAATTAATGTTGATTGTAAAATTGACGGTTAAGGCATTTAATTATTTGAAAACAAACTGAGGGCTGAAGAGGGAAGAGAAAGGGGATAGGGGATGGGAGGTGATGGTCATGAAGAGGGGCACTTGTGGGGAAACGTACTGGGTGTTATATGGAAACCAACTTGGCAATAAACTATTAATAAAAAATTAATGCTGCATAATTAGCACTCTTGATAGCATAGAGGAAGATATTATGTAGAAAATCACAGACACTGACAATTTTGACTTGAAAAGGGATTTATAAGATTTGGACTGTAAGTGTGTAAAAGTCTTAGAAGTATCTTTTTAATTTTTTTTAGCATACGTGACACACAATGTTACATTAGTTTCAGATGGAAAACTCTGATTTGACAAGTTTATATATTATCCAATTTTCATCAGAAGTATAGCTATCATTTGTCCCATTACATCAATTTTACACTATCATTGATTATTTTGTATTATGTGACTTTTATTCCCATGACTTATTCAATTCATAACTGGAAGCCTGTATCTCCCTCTGGCCTTCACCCCTTTACCACAATCTCCTACCTCCTCTCCTTCTCTCTGACAACCATTAGGTTTTTCTTCAAATTTAGAGGTCTGACTCTGCTTTTTATTTTTTCAATTATTCCTTTGTTGTTTTTGTTTTAGATTTGACTTATGAGTGGAATCATATGATATACCTCTTTCTCAGTTGGAATTATTTCACATATCATAATAGCACCTACGTCCATCCATTTTGTCTAAAATGACACAATCTCATCCTTATTCCTGCTAAGAAATATCTTCCTTATTTATTCATTTTTTGATGGACACTTAAGATGATTCTGTATCATGGCAATTGTAAATAATGCTGCATGAAACATAGGGGTACACATATCTTTTTGTTCATTGTGTGTATTAAGTTTTTATTCTAATTCAAGTTTTTTAACATACAATGTTATATAGTTTCAGGTGTACAATATAGTATTTAAACAACTCCATACATCACTCTGTTCTCATCAAAACAAGGGCACTCCCTAATTTCCAACACCAATTTAAACCATGCCCCCACCGGTATCCTTTCTGGTAACCATCAGATTGTTGCCTATAATTAATGTGTGTTTCTTACCTTGACTAATATTTCCCCTTTTTCTTTGTTTTGTTTTTTAAATTACACAGATGAGTGAAATCATATGGTATTTGTCTATCTCTGTCTGACCTATTTCGCTTAGCATTATATGCTCCAACCCCATCCATGTGTTGCAAACGGCAAGATATCAGACTTTCTGAAGGCTGAAAAATATTCCTTTGTTTATATATACCAAATCTTTGTTATGCATTCATCAGTCATGGACACTTGTGCTGCTTCCATATCTTTGCTATTGTAAATAGTGCTGCTATACACACAGGGATGTATCTATGTATTTGAATTAGTGGTGTTTTTTTTTTTTTTTTTTGGTATTCTCTGTTTAAATACCCAAGAGTTAAATTGCTGGATCATAGGATAGTTCTATTTTCACCTTTTTAAAGAACGTCAATACTGTTTTCCATAGTGGTTGCACCAGTTTGCATTTCCACCAACAGAATATGATGTTCCTTTTCTCCACTTCCTTACCAACATTTGTTGTTTCTTGTGCTGTTGATTTTAGCCATTCTGAGAGTTGTGAGGTGATATCTCATTGTAGTTTGATTTACATTTCCTTGATGATAAGTGATGTTGAGCATTTTTTTTTATGTGTCTATTAGCCATCTGTATGTCCTCATTGGAGAAATGTCTGTGTCTTCTGCTCACATTTTTAAAAAATGTTTATTTATTTTGGGGAGAAAGGCCGAGTATGAGCAGAGGAGGGGCAGAGAGGGAGAGAGACACAGAATCAGAATTAGGCTCCAGACTCTGAGCTGTCAACACAGAGCCCAATGCGGGGCTTAAACTCACAGACTGCGAGATCATGACCTGAGCCGAAGTTGGATGCTCAATTGACTGAGCCACCCAGACGCCCCATGCTCACATTTTAAATGTATTATATGTTGCTTTGGGGTTGAGTTCTGTAAGCTTTTTTTAATATATTTTGGATACTAGCGCTCTGTTAGATATATAATTCGCCAATATCTTCTCCCATTCCATGGTGTGCCTTGATATTTTTCTTTATTACCATATTTACTAATGTAATTACACTATGTATTGGTGTTTGCTTTTGTTGATTTTGTCAGGAGTTCTTTTTGTCTCTTCAATTTGGATGTCTGTATCCTTTCTCTGACTAGGGAAATTTTGAGCTATTATTTTCTGAAATAAATTGTCTGCCCATTTTCTCTTTTCTTCTTCTGTCTCCGATGACATGAATGTGATTATGCTTGATGGAGTCACTGAGTTTTCTCTCTATGCTTGTGATTCATAATACTTCCTTCTCTCTTCTGTTCAGCTTCATTATTTTATATTATTTTTCTTCTATATCACTTAATTGTTTCTTTTCTTCTTCCATATTTGTGTTCATTACATCCAGTTTGTTTTGAATCTCAGTTACTGCATTTTAAATTTCTGACTGTTTTTAAACTTTTTATCTCTTCCATATGGGCATCTTTGAAATCTTCCACTTTTTTCTCAAGCCCAGTGAATATTCTTATGCTTTTGCTTTAAATTCTTCATCAGTCAGTCTGTTTTGATTAAGTCTCTGGCTGTGACATTTTCTTATTCCATTCGGGATGATATCCTCTCTTATGGCATTTTTCCTAAGGCTCTAAGGGTCGGTCTTCTTCTGTTTGTTAGGAAAACCCATTGTTTCCTGCTCCTGAGATAACGTTTTTATGAAGAAGAGGTCAGATTCTGACCACGGCCTGGTGCTTCAGGAAGTGTCCCTGGTGTGTGCCACATGCACTTTGCTGCTGTGTTTTGGCTGCTCTATCCTTCAGACCAGTCATCTGCAGGGGCTTTCCTTGCCTGCTTTTGAACAGTATTTGAACCTTGGCCACAGTATGGGGAGTTTTAATTAGGTGTACTCTGGTCTGCTGGTTAAATGAGACCTGATGCTACTTCCACTAGAACTGAAGCATTGTTGTACTCTCTGGTCAGGAGACATGGTGTATTGGGATTTTCTACTTGTCTTCTTGGGAAGAGGCCTGTCATCTGGGACTGAAGCACTATTGCCCTAGAAGAGCAGTAACAGCTGAGTGCAAGGGGGTGGGACTTGGTGTAAGCAGGTTAGGCATTCAGTATTGCATGCTGCTCTGGGCCTATGCTGATGGCTAGGGGAGGCAAATAGCACCAGACAACTTCTTTGTCCCTGATGGGGTCTCTGTGTTTGCTGCTGTCAGGAATCACTCCCAGAAGAGCAAATAAGCAAATAATCTCCTTTCTGTGTGCCCCAGCCATTGTTCAAATAGCTGTTTTCATGCTGTCTCCAGGTTGTTTGCCTGCCTTTTCTCCAGGAGCAGCTCATTGGCCTCCAGGCTATCACAGCCAACACCGGTGACATTTAAAACTTCAGAGTTTAGAAATGTGGTGTCATATTGAAGAAGAAAACCAAAATGGAGGAATCATAATCCCAGACTTGAGCTTCTACTACAAAGCTGTCATCATCAAGACAGTATGGTATTGGCACAAAAACAGACACATGGACCAATGGAATAGAATAGAGAACCCAGAAATGGGCCCACAAATGTACGGCCAATTAATTTTTGACAAAGCAGGAAAGAGTATCTGATGGAAAAAAAACCTGCTTCTTTAGCAGGTGGTGCTGGGAGAACTGGACAGCAACATGCAGAAGAATGAAACCAGACCACTTTCTTACACCATACACAAAAATAAACTCACAATGGCTGAAGGGCCTGAATGTGAGACAGGAAACCATCAAAATCCTCGAGGAGAAAGTGGGAAACAGCCTCCTTGACCTCAACCGAAGCAATTTCCTACTTGACACATCCCCAAAGGCAAGGGAAATAAAAACAAAAAGGAATATTGGGACCTCATCAAGATAAAAAGCTTCTGCACTGCAAAGGAAACAATCAAGAAAACTAATAGGCAATCGACAGAATGGGAAAAGATAGTTGCAAATGGCATATCAGATAAGCGGTTAGTATCCATAATCTACAAGGAACTCACCAAACTCCACACCCAAAAAACAAATAACCCAGTGAAGAAATGGGCAGAAGACATAAACAGACACTTCTCCAAAGAGGACATCCAGATGGCCTACAGGCACATGAAATGATGCTCAACATCACTCATCATCAGGGAAACACAAATCAAAACCACACTGAGATAACACCTCACACCAGTCAGAGTGGCTAAAATGAACAAATCAAGAGACTTTAGATGCTGGCAAGGGTGTGGAGAGACTGGCACCCTCCTACTCTGTTGGTGGGAATGTAAACTGGTACAGCCGCTCTGCAAAACAGTGTGGAGATTCCTCAAAAAACTATCCATAGAACTCCCTTATGACCCAGCAATAGCACTGCTAGGGATTTACCCAAGGGATATAGAAGTGCTGATGCATAGGAGCACATGTACCCTGATGTTCATAGCAGCACTGTCAACAATAGCCAAAATGGAAAGAGCCTAAATGTCCATCACCTGATGAATGTATCAAGAAGATATGGTGTGTATATATATACAATGGAGTATTTCATGGCAATGAGAAAGAATGAAATCTGGCCATTTGTATGAAAGTGGATGGACCTCGATGGTGTCATGCTAAGCGAAATAAGTTAGGCAGAGAAGGGCAGATACCATATGTTTGCACTCATAAGGTCTAACAGGAGAACAGGAGAGACCTAATGGAGGACCAGGGGGAGGGGAAGAGGGAAAGAGAGTTGGGGAGAGAGAGGGATGCAAAACTTGAGAGACTACTGAATACTGAAAATGAACTGAGAGTGAAAGGGGGAGGGAGGAATGGAGGTGGTGGTGATGGAGGAGGGCACTTGTGCGGAAGAGCACTGGGTGTTGTATGGAAACTAATTTGACAATAAACTACTTAAAAAAAAACACCCTACACAAAAATGATTGGGCTAATCAGTAAATTAGAGAAAAAATTTAAAAAAAATATATGGTAACCAATGTAAACAAAAATACAACAAACCAAACTCTCTGGGACACAGCAAAGTCAGGCCTAAGAGGAAATTTTTTGAATCCAGGTTTAGTTCAATACACTAGAAAAAGCACAATTCAGAATCTAACAGAACACCTAAGGAATCTAGAAAAGCAGCAGCATGAGCACCTCTATCCCAGCAAAAGAAGAGAAATAATGAAGTTCAGGGAAGAAATAAACAGTATAGAATAAAAAAAAACAAACAAACAGTTGAACAGATCCATGAAACCAAGAGTTGTTTTTTTGAAAAAATAAACAAAAACTGATAAGCCTCTAACCAGGCTCCTTAGAAGGAAAAGGGAGAACACCAAATAGACAAAATCATGAATGAAAATGGAATTATCACTATTGATCCTTCAGAAATACAAGCAATCATCAGGGATTACCATGAAAAATTATATGCCAACAAAGTGGACAACCTAGAAGAAATGGACCAATTCCTAAGCACACATGCACTACCAAAATTCAAACAGGATGTGATAGAAAAACTGAACAGACCCATAAGCAGTGATTAAATCGAATCCATTATCAAGAATCTCCCAATGAATAAAAGTCCAGGGCTGGATGGATTCCCAGGGAAATTCTACCAGACATTTAAGGCAGAGTTAACACTCATTCTTCTCAAGTTATTCCAAAAAATAGAAATGGAAGGAAGATTTCTGGACTCATTCTACGAAACACATATCACTTTGATTCCCAAACTCAAGAAAGACCCAACAAAAAAAGAGAACTACAGGCCAATATCCTTAATGAATACAGATGCAAAAATACTCAACAAGATACTAGCAAATCAAATTCAACAGTGCATGAAAAGAATTATTCATCACGATCAAGTGGGATTCATTCCTGGGTTACAGGGCTGGATCAATATTCACAAATCCCTCAATGTGATATATCACATTAATAAATGAAAAAATAAAAACCGTATAATTCTGTCAATAGAAGCAGAAAAAGCATTTTACAAAATACAACATCCTTTCTCAATAAAAACCGTAGAGAAAGTCGGGATAGAATAACTTAATTAAACATTATAAAAGCAATTAATGAAAAGCCCACAGCTATTATCATCCTCAATGGGGAAAAACTGAGAGTTTCCCCCTGACTTCAGGAACTCCACAGGGATGTCCAGTCTCACCACCATTGTTTCACATAGTGCTGGAAGTCCTAGTATCAGCAATCAGACAACAGAAGGAAATAAAAGGCATCAGAATCGGCAAACAAGAAGTCAAACTTTCACTTTTCCCAGATGACATGATAGCCTACATGGAAAACCTGAATGACTCCACCAGAAAGCTTTTTTTTTTTTTTTTA
>PJEM01013899.1:21190-38287 GCA_004023845.1 Helogale parvula
TATTTTTGATACAGAGAGAGACAGAGCATGAGAGGGGTAGGGGCAGAGAGAGAGAAGGAGACACAGAACTGGAAGCAGGCTCCAGGCTCTGAGCTAGCTGTCAGCACAGAGCCCGACGCGGGGCTCGAACCCACGAACGTGAGATCTGACCTGAGCCGAAGCCGGAGGCTTAACCGACTGAGCCACCCAGGCGCCCCTCCACCAGAAAGCTTTTATAAGTGATTCATGAATTCAGTAAGTCACAAGGTACAAAATTAATGTACAGAAATCGGTTGCATTTTTATACACCAATAATGAAGCAACAGAAAGAGAAATCAAGAAAATGATCCCATTCAAAATTGCATGATAACCCATAAAATACCTATGAATAAACTTAACCAACGATTTAAAAGACCTGTAGGATGAAAACTATAGAATGCTTATGCAAGATATTGAAGAATAAACAAAGAAATGGAAAACCATTCCATGTTCATGGATTGGAAGAGTAAACATTGTTAAAATGTCATTATTACCAAAGCAATCTACACATTCAATGCAATCCCAATCAAAATGGCACCAGTGTTCTTCTCAATGCTAGAAAAAACTATCCTATAATTCGTATGGAACCACAAAAAATCCTGAATAGACAAAATAATATTGGAGAAGGAGACCAAAATGGGAGGCATCTCAATCCCAGACTTTAGCCTCTACTACAAAGCTGTCATCATCAAGATAGTATGGTATTGGCACAAAACAGACACATAGATCAATGGAATATAATGGAGACCCCAGAACTTGACTCAAAAGTGCATGGACAATTAATCTTTTACAAAGCAGGAAAGTATCCAATGGAAAAAAAACAGCCTCTTTAACCGGTGGTTCTGGAAGAGCTGGACACCAACAAGCAGAAGAATGAAACTAGACCACTTTCATACACCACACACAAAAATAAACTCAAAATGGCTGAAGGACCTGAATGTGAGACAGAAAAACATCAAAACAGTAGAAGAGAAGCCAGAAAATAGCTTTCTTGACCCCCATCGCAGCAATTCCTTACTGGACACATCACCAAAGGCAAGGTAATCAAGAACAAAAAATGAACTATTAAAACTTCTGTACTGCAAAGAAAACAATCAAGAAAGCTAATAAGCAACTGGCAGAATGGGAAAAGATATTAGCAAATGGCATATCAGATAATGGGCTAGTATCCAAAATCTGCAAGGAACTCAGCAAACTCCACACCCGAAAAACGAATAATCTAGTGAAGAAATGGGCAGAAGCCATTAATAGACACTCCAGGAAGAACATCCATATGGCCAAAAGGCACATGAAATGATGCTCAGTGTCACTCATTATCAGTGATAGACACATCAAAACCACACTGAGATACCACCTCACAGCTGTCTGAGTGGCCAAAATGAGCAAATCAAGATACTATAGATGCGGCGAGGATGTGGAGAAACGGGCACTCTCCTACACTGTTGGTGGGAATGTAAAATGGTGCAGCTGCTCTGGAAAGCAGTGTGGAGGTTCCTCAAAAAACTATCAATAGAACTCCCCTATGACCCAGAAAAGCACTGCTAAGGATTTACCCAAAGGATACAAAAATGCTGATGCATAGGGGCACAAGCATCCCAATGTTCATAGCAGCACTTTCCCTCCGTCTTTTGAATCAGGCTTCATTTTCACTTTTCCCTTTCCTTGTTTTTCTATTCTGCCTTTTTTCCTTTCTTTTTCTTTTGAATCAGCCTTATAGTTCTTATATTATCTACTTCGTTTATTTCATTTTCTTCCTTTTCTTTTCTACTGGGATCAGGGTTTTTTACCCTTTTGTCCAGGCTTATATTAACAAATCAGAGCACACCTAGTCAAAGGTTCAAACACTCCCCACTGCAAGGAAACAGTAGCACTGCATAGGAAAGACCAAGGGGAAAGAGCAGAAAAAACACAATAGCATACTGAACACAGAATACACCAGAAACACTTCCTGATGTGCCAGGCCCTATACAGTGCATGATCCCAATTTAATATAGTAGTAATCTCAGGTGCGGGAAACATAACAAAGTTTTTTTTTAAATAGTTTATTGTCAAATTGTTTTCCATATAACACCCAGTGCTCTTCCCCACAAGTGCTCTCCTCCATTACCATCACCCCGTTCCCTCCCTCTCCCTCCCCTTTCAGCCCTCAGTTCGTTTTCAGTGTACAATAGTCTCTCATGTTTCACGTCCCTCTCTGTCCCCAACTTTTTCCCCCTTCACCTCCCTATGGTCCTCTGTTAGGTTTCTCCTGTTAGACCTATGAGTGGAAACATATGGTATCTGTCCTTCCCCACCCGACTTATTTCGCTTAGCATGACATAACAAAGTTGTAAAACATGCAGAGGACAAAAACTTACCCAAATTGACAAGATGGAGAAATTCTTCACAAAAGAACAGTCAAGAAGTAATCACAGCCAGGGACATGCTCAAAACAGATGTAAACGATATATCTGAAAAAGTGTATAGAACAATTTAGAACAACAGACAGAAGACTACTACCTGGGCTTGAAAAAAAGCACAGAAGACACCAGAGAAAGTCTTGCTGCAGAGATCAAAGACCTAAAACATGGTGAAGATGAAATAACAAATGTTATTATAATTTGCTGGGAAGAAAAACTGACTGGATACAGTGATACAATGATTGAAGAAGCAGAGGACAGAATTGGTGATGTAGAAAATAAAATTATGGAAAATAATGAGCTGAAAAGAAGAGGGATAGGAAACTTCACAAGAGGAGATTTAGAGAACTTAGTGATTCCATAAAAGGAAACAATATGATTATCATGGGAATATCAGAAGAAGAGCAGGATAAAGGGGAAGGTTTATTTGAACAAATTGTAGCTGAGAACTTCCATAATCTGGGAAAGTAAACAGACATTAAAGTCCAAGAAGCTGAGAGAACTCTCCTGAAAAATAACAAAAACAGGTCAATGCCACAACATAACATAGAGAAAATAGCAAAATAGAAAAATAAAGATTCCTGGAGGAGGGGAAAGATGTTGGAGAAGTAGGGAGCTCTGTAATCTCTGCCCGCCCACAACTATCAAACTGAGAAGGACTGAAGCCACAATATTCTGATCTGCAAAAGTGGGAGGAAAGCACACAAGAGTCCACAGAGAAGACAGCCTCATAGGTGCCTGAGTGAGTACCAACTGGGGAAATAAAAACTGGCCAGGTCCGAAGGCTCTGAGGGAAGGGAACCCCAGCCCAATGCAGAGCAGCAGAAAGCCTCACAAGGCTGCAGTGCAGAGCCATGGAGAGCGGAGAAAAGTGGTGGTGCAGAGCCACAGAGAGCCTCGGAGAGCCAATGGGAAGAGAAAGAGAGACTGAAAACGCTCATACAGTGGTCTCTAGAGAAGAGAATAACTTTGGCCCAGGACCGAGAAAGTATCATCCCATATAAAACTGCTGGGTGTGGGGAGAGAAATTTGTTCTCCTTAGCTGGCTTATTTTTCCTTGGGATCAGCGGGGTGCCAATTCCAGGCTGAGCCCGGAAAAAGCTGCTCCCTAGTCCCCCTACTCAATCCCAGCTAGAAAGCCACCCACCTGCAGGAATACTTCTAATCTCGGGTGGTAACATTAAAGTGCATGGACTGGGATTTGGAAACCAGATGGAATTTGGAAAAAACCAACGTGGCCTGCCAGGGCACAGGGATATCGGACTCAAAAGAGAGGCTTGCAATGCTTGGTTCAAGAAGCGCTCCGAGTGTCACCATTCTTCTCCCTGCAATCACAAAGGCGGGATCTCTAAGAGCAACACCAGAGACCTGACCTACCTACACCAAACCATGCCCACCGTTGCTGGAGAGCTGATTTCTTCCCCCTCCCCCTTTTCTTTTCTCCTTTTTCCCTCTAGAGTCTAGGAAAGACCAATATTAATGCACCACCATGATTATATCAATTCTTGCCATCCAGATATTTTCCCTTGTCTCATTCTTATCTCTCCCTTCCACTGGTTTTACGCTCTCAGACTATCCTTTGTATTTTGTTGTTTCTGTATTCCCTTTCATTTATTCTTTTCTTTTCCTTTCTTTTCATTTCCTTTCTTTTTTACTTTCCCCTTTTGGATTTCTTGTTTATTTGATTTGTCTGTGCATTTGCATGCTTTTGTTCCCTGTGTGTTTGTCTGTCTCTTTTCTTTTTCAGGGTAACCTCATAAACAAGGCAAAGTGCACATGGTGGAGAGTCGTAAATATCACGGAGTAGGGAAAAAAACAATCAAAGGCACAACAAGAGAAACCTAGAGACAGCATTAAAAGAACACTTCCTGAAATGACAGGCCATGGATAGTCAATGAGCCTCCGTTAATAGAGTAACAATAATGGATGCACAGCTCATAACAAGCTTTAAAAACTGACAAGAGACAGAAAGCTACCCAAAATGATGTAATGAAAGAACTCTCATCTAACGAAATTTCAGGAAGAAATCACAGCCACAGAACTGCTCAAAACAGATATAAGCAAGATAACAGAAGATAATTTAGAACAATTATCAAAAAATTAATTACTGAGCTTGAAAAAAAGCATCAGAGAAGATATTGATAAAAAGACTAAAGACCTTCAAAAGACCTGTGCAGAGATTAAAATGCCATAAGTGAGGTGCATAATAAAATGGAGGTGGTCACTGCATGGACTGAAGAGGCAAAGAGGAGAAAACGTGAATTAGAAGACACAGTTATAGCAAACAAGGAAGCTGAGAAAGAAAGGAGAGAAATTGATTCAGAAGCTGGAAAGAAGAATTCAAGACCTGAGTGATACAATCAAATGGAATAATATCCATATCATAGGAGTTCCTGAAGAAGAAGAAAAAGAAAAAGGACCTGAAGAAGTCCATGATCAAATTACAGCCAAGAACGTCCTCAATTTGGGGAAGGAAATAGACATTGAAATCCAAGAGGCACAGAAAACTCCACACAGAGGTGCCTTGAATCGAAATTCGGCATGATGTATCAGTGAATCTGGAAAAATATAAAAACAAAGAGAGAATTCTGAAAGCAGATAGGGATAAAAGGGCACTAACATACAAAGGGAAATCTATCAGAGTGGTTACAGACCTATCCACTAAAACTTGGGAGGCCAGAAAGGAAGGGCGGGAAATCTTCAAAGTGATGAACACAAAAAACATGCAGCAAAGAATCCTTTATTCAACGAGCATGTCATTTAAAATAGAAAGAAAGATAAAGGTTTTCCTAAATAAACAAAAATTAAGTGAATTCATCACCACCAAACCAACTCTACAAGGAATCCTAAGAGGGAATCTATAAGGGAAATGTTGCAAGGAATACAAGGTACCAGAAATACACTACAAACATGAATCCTACAGAGGACACAATGAATCTAAACCCACATTTTTCAATAATAACAATGAATGTAAATGAACGGAATGATCCAATCAAACAACACAGGGTAGCAGAATACATAACAAACCAAAATCCATCTATATGATGTCTACAAGAGACTCATCTTAAATCTGAAGACACCTTCATATTGAAAGTAAGGGAATGGAGAAATATCTATCATGCGACTGGAAGCCAAAAGAAAGCAGAGTAGCCATACTTATATAGCATAAACTGGACTTTAAAGGAAAGACAGTAACAAAAGACGAAGAAGGACATTATATAAAAAGTACCGGGTCTCTCCATCAGGAAGAGCTAACAATTATAAACATCTATGCGCCAAATTTGGGAGCACCCAAATACATAAAATAACTAATCACAAACAGAAAAACACTTATTGATAAGAATGTGCTAATTGCAGGGGATTTTAGTACTCCACTTACAGCAAAGGATAGATCAACCAGAGAGAAAATCATTAAAGAAAAAAAATGGACCTGAACAGCACTTGGAACAAATGGAATTTATATATATATATAAAATTCACTTTCTTCTCGAGTGTGCATAGGACATTCTCCAAGATAGATCACATACTGGGGCATATAACAGCCCTCCGTAAATGCAAACAAATTGAGATCATACCATACACACTTTCAGATCACAATGCTATGAAACTTGAAATCAACCACACGAAAAAGTCTGGAAAACCTCCAAAAATGTGGACGTTAAACCCACCCTACTAACGAATGAATTTCCAATCAGACAATTAGAGAAGAAATTTTAAAAAATATTTGGAAAGAAATGAAAAAGAAAATACAACAATCCAAACTCTCTGGGACACAGCAAAGGTAGTCCTAAGAGGAAGGTATATTGAAATCGAGGCTTATTTCAACAAACTAAAAAAGCACAAATTCAAAATCTAGAAGAGCAACTAAAGGAACTAGATGGGGAGCAGCAAGAGCACCCCAAACCAAGCAGAAGAAGAGAAATAATAAAGGTCGGGGAAAAATAAACAATATAGAATGCAAAAAAAAAAAGTTGAGGAGATCAATGAAACCAAGAGTTGGTTTATTGAAAAAATAAACAAAATTGATAAACCACAAGCCAGGCTTCTCAGAAAGAAAAGAGAGAACACCAAATAGAAAAAATCACGAATGAAGAATGCATTTATTACAACAAATCCCTCAGAAAAACAAGAAATCATCAGGGAATACTATGAAACATTATATGTCAACAAACTGGACAATCTAGAAGAAATAGACAAATTCCTAAACACACATGCTGTCGGGGCCGCCAAGTTTTCTGTCTGCCTCAGGCAAGGATTATCACTCTCCGGAGAGTGAACCAGTAAACAAGATTTGCATCTGGAAGCTGGAGATTGCCAAAATAACTTTGGCGTCTGTCTTGCTGGGCCAGACGTAGAGTGGTCAAGGTACACAAAAGATCAAAACCGTATTTTGTATTATTCAGTGTTAGCTCCCTTTCCCCAGCATTGTTTGAGGCAAGTCTGGGCGCTTTCTTTGATATTCATTTGACTCTGTTTACCTGGTAACTGACGTAGGTCAGCTGCTTTGTTTTTCCCACCTTGAAACCTTTATAAGAGACAGTTTTCTCAATAAAGCCCTCTCTCTTTTGCCTGATTGGAAACCGTGAGTTGTGTCTTTACTCTCTGCATCTCCCTCTCCTGCCCACTTTTTCTCTCCCTCCCTCTGGAGAAGTACCCACACCAATTCTCAGCCCTGCTGGTCGGGGCGGACGAGATAGGTGCAGCCGAATGCCGGGGACGAGTGTGCCGGGACCTGGCTCCGGGCTAAGACAACATGCACTACCAAAATTCAAACGGGAAGAGATAGAAAATCTGAACAGACCCATAACCAGTGATGAAATCGAATCAGTTACTAATCTCCCAATGAATAAGAGCCCTGGGCCAGATGGCTTCCCTGAGTAATTCTGCACTACATTCTTTTTTTGAAGGTTTTTTTTTTAATCTTTTAAAAAACAGTTTATGGCCAAATTGGTTTCCATATTCCACTGAGTCCCTCTCTCCACAAGTGCCCCCTCCATGACCGTCAACCTCGTCCCCCCTCCCCTGCCCCATTCAGCACTCAGTTCGTATTCACTATTCAATAGTCTATCATGACTCATGCCCCTCTCTCTCCCCAACTCTCAATCACCTTTCCCCTCTCTATGGACCTCCTTTAGGTTTCTCCTGTTAGACCTATGAGTGAAAACATATGGTATCTGTCCTTCTCTGCCTGACTTATTTCGCTTAGCATGACACCCTCAAGGTCCATCCACACTGCTACGAATGGCCAGATTTCATTCTTTCTCACTGCCATATAGTATTCCATTGTCAATATATATCTCATTTTCTTGATCCATTCATCAGGTGATGAACATTTAGGCTCTTTCCATGTTTGGCTATTGTAGAAAGTGCCTCTATGAACTTTCTACAATATGCATCAGCATTTCTGTATCCTTTGGGTAAATCTCTACCAGTGCTATTGCTGAGTCATAGGGGAGTTCTATTAATAGTTTTTTGAGGATCGTCCATACTGTTTTCCAGAGCAGTTGCACCAGTTTACATTCCCACCAACAGTGTAGGAGGGTGCCGGTTTCTCCACATCCTCCCAGGCATCTATAGTCTCTTGATTTGTTCATTTTAGCCACTCTGGCCAGGGTGAGGTGACATCTCAGTGTGGTTTTGATTTGTATTTCCCGTATGATGAGTGACGCTGAGCATCTTCTCATGTGCCTGTTGGCCATCTGGATGTTCTTTTGGAGAAGTGTCTGTTCAGGTCTTCTGTTCATTTCTTCACTGG
Organism: Helogale parvula; assembly: GCA_004023845.1. Taxonomy (NCBI): domain Eukaryota; kingdom Metazoa; phylum Chordata; class Mammalia; order Carnivora; family Herpestidae; genus Helogale; species Helogale parvula. The sequence goes on from PJEM01013899.1 coordinate 29,363, forward strand.
ATTATTTGTTTCTCGGGTACGCAGTTTAGTGAGTTCCTTGTAGATTTTGGATACGAACCCTTTATCTGATAAGCCATTTGCAACTATCTTTTCCCATTCTGTCGATGGCCTATTAGTTTTTTTTTTTTAATCTTTTCCTTTGCAGTGCAGAAGTTTTTATCTTGATGAGGTCCCAATAGTTCATTTTTGTTCCTGATTCCTTTGCTTATGGGGATGTGTGGAGTAGGAAATTGCTGCAATTGAGGTCAAGGAGGCTGCTTCCTGCTTTCTCCTCGAGGGTTTTGATGGTTTCCTGTCTCATATTCAGGTCTTTCATCCATTATGAGTTTATTTTTGAGAATGGTGTTAGAAAGTGGTCTAATTTCATTCTTCTACATGTTGCTGTCCAGCTCTCCCAACATCACCTGTTGAAGAGGCTGTCTTTTTTCCATTCGATACTCTTCCCTGTTTTGTCAAAGATTAATTGACTATACACTTGTGGGTTCAGTTCTGGGCTCTCTATTCTATTCCATTGGTCCCTGTGTCTGTTTTTGTGCCAATATTATAGTGTCTTCATGATGATAGCTTTGTAGTAGAGGCTAAAGTCTGGGATTGTGATGCCTCCCGTTTTGGTTTTCTTCTTCAATATTACTTTGGCTATTCGGGGTCTTTTGTGGTTCCATACGAATTTTAAGATAGTTTGTTCTAGCTTTGAGAAGAATGCTGGTGCATCTTTGATTGGGATTGCGTTAAATGTGTAAATTGCTTTGGGTAATAATGACATTTGAACAATGTTTAATCTTCCAATCCATGAGCATGGAATGTTTTTCCATTTCGTTGTGTCTTCTTCAATTTCCTTCATAAGTCTTCTATAGTTTTCAGCATACAGGTCTTTTACATCTTTGGTTAGGTTTATTCCTAGGTATATTATGGTTTTTCGTGCAATTGTGAATGGGATCTCTTTCTTGATTTCTCTTTCTTGTTGCTTCATTTTTGGTGTGTAAGAATGCAACCGATTTCTGTACGTTGACATTGTACCCTGAAACTTTACTGAATTCATTGATGAGTTCCAGAACGCTTCTGGTGGAGCCTATTGGGTTTTCCATGTAGCATATCATGTCATCTGTGAAAAGGGAAAGTTTGACTTCTTCATTGCCAATTCTGATGCCTTTTATTTCCTTTTGTTGTCTGATTGCTGATGCTAGGACTTCCAACACTATGTTAAACAACAGTGGTGAGAGTGGACATCCCTGTAGTGTACCTGATATCAGGGGGAAACCTCTCAGTTTTTCCCCATTAAGGATAACATTGTCTATGGGCTTTTCGTAAATGGCCTTTATGATGTTTAAGTAAGTTCCTTCTATCCCGACTTTCTCGAGGGTTTTTATTAAGAAGAGATGTTGTATAAATAAACTCAAAATGGATAAAGGATCTGAATGTGAGACAGGAAATCATCAAAACCCTAGAGGAGAAAGCAGGAAATAATCTCCTAGACCTTAATCGCAGCAAATTCCTCCTCGATACATCCCCAGATGCAAGGGAATCAAGAACAAAAATGAACTAGTGGGACCTCATCAAGGTAAAAAGCTTCTGCAAGGCAAAGGAAACAATAAATAAAAACTAACAGGCAACCGACAGCATGGGAAATGATAGTGGCAAATGGAATATCAGATAAAAGGCTAGTATCCAAAATCTACAAGGAACTCACTCAACTCCATATACGAAAGATGAATAATCCAGTGAAGAAATGGGCAGAAGACCTGAATAGACACTTCTCCAAAGAGGACATCCAGATGGCCAACAGGCACATGAAACGATGCCCAGTGTCACTCATCATAAGGGAAATACAAATCAAAACCACACTGAGATACAACCTCACAATGGTCAGAGTCGCTAAAATGAACAAATCAAGAGACTATAGATGCTGGGGAGGATTTGGAGAAATGGGCACCCTCCTACACTGTTGGTGGGAATGTAAAATGATGCAGCTGCTCTGGAAAACAGTGTGGAGTCTCCTCAAAAAACTATTGATAGAACTTTCCTATGACCTAGCAATAGCACTGCTAGGGATTTACCCAAAGAATACCGAAGTGCTGATGCATAGGAGCACATGGACCCCAATGTTCATAGCGGCACTGTCAACAATACCCAAATCATGGAAAGAGCCTAAATGTCCATCACCTGATGAATGGATCAAGAAGATGTGGTATGTATATATATACAATGGAGTACTATATGGCAATGAGGAAGAATGAAATATGGCCATTTGTAGCAAAGTGGGTGGATCTCAAGGGTGTCATGCTAAGTGAAATAAGTCAGGCAGAGAAGGGTAGATACCATATGTTTGAGTCATAGGTCTAACAGGTGAAACCTAACTGAGGACCATAGGGAGAGGAAGGGGGATAGAGAGCTTGGGAGAGTGAAGGACAGAAATCATGAGAGACTATTGAATATTGGAAACGAACCATGGACTGAAGGGGGAGGGGGAGGAAAGGAAGGGGGTGATGGCCATGGTTGGGTCACTTTTGGGGAGAAGCACTGGGTGTTATATAAAAACCAATTTCAAAATAAACTATTAAAAATAAACAGTGAGGGAAACAAACCATAAGAGACTATTAAATACAGAGAACAAACTGAGGAATACTAGAGGGGAGGTGGTGGGTGGAGAATGGGCTAAATGGGTGACGGACACTAAAGATAGTACTTGTCAGGATGAGCACTGTTTTTTTTTAAATTATTTAATTAATTAATTAATTTATCTATTTTAATTTTTTAATGTTTTATTTATTTTTGAGAAAGAGAGAGACAGTGTGAGCAGGGACGGGCCATAGGGAGATGGAGACACAGAATCAGAAGACAAGCTTCAGGCTCTGAGCTGTCAGCACAGAGCCCGATGCGGGGCTCGAACCCAAAAACTGTGAGATCATGACCTGAGCTGAAGCTGGTTGCTCAACCGACTCAGCCACCCAGGCACCCCATGCACTGGGTTTTATATGTAAGTGATAATTCTCTGGGTTTTACTTATGAAACCAACACTGCACTGTATGTTAACTTACTTGAATTTTAACACATAATTTTTGAAAAATTAAAAAGCCATAAAGGTTAATGGGCTTTTGGGTTGTTCATACAATAACAACAAAAAAAATGGATGAATGAGTTAACCAGGAAATTAAGGAAGGAATAAAACCATATATGGAATCAAATGAAAATGAAAACTCAACATTCCAAACGTGTTGGGATGCAGCAAAGGCAACCCTAAGAGGAAAGCATTATGCAATTCAGGCCTATCTCAAGAAGCAAGATGTACAATCAAACCTTACACTTAAAGGAGCAAGAAGTGTAACAGCAAAGAAAGCCTGAAGACTGCAGAGGAATGGAAATAATAAAGACAAGAGCAGAAATAAATTATATAGAAACAAAAACACCTCAGTACATCAGATCAATGAAACTAATAGCTTGCTCTTTGCACAATAAACAAAATTGCTAAACCCTTAGCCAGACTTATCAAAAAGAAGAGAAAGGACCCAAATAGGTATAATCACGAATGAAAGAAGAGAGATCAGATCTAATAGCACAGATATACCAACAATCATAAAAGAAGAGTATCAAAATTATATGCCACAAACATGGCAATCTGGAAGAAATGGACAAATTCCTAAAAACCTACAAACTACCAAAAATGAAACAGGAAGAATTAGTAAATTTGAGCAGACCCATAATCAGCAAAGGAATTGAATCAGTTATCAAAAATCACCCAACAAACAAGAGTCCTGGGCCAGATGACTTCCCAGGGGAATTCTATCAGACATTTGAAGAAGAGTTAATATCTGTTTTTCTCAAACTGTTCTAAAAAATAGAAATGGAAGGAAAGCTTCCAAACTCAGTCTATGAAACCAGCATTACTTTGATTCCAAAATCAGACAAAGACCCCACTAAAAAGAACTACCAACCAATATCCTTAAAAATCCTGGATGCAAAAATTCTCAACATGATACTAGCAAATTGAATTCGACAGCACATTAAAAGAATTATTCACCATGATCAAGTTGGATTTATTCCAGAGATACAAGGCTGGTTCAATATTTGCAAATCAATCAGTGTGATACACCACATTAATGAAAGAAATTATTAAAAGTATATGAGTCAGTCAATAGATGCAGAAAAATCATTTAACAAAATACAGCATCTATTCTTGACAAAAACCCTCAACAAAATTGGAGTAGATTGAACATTTCCCAAAATCATAAAGACCATATATGAAAGACTCAGCTAACATCCTCAATTGGGAAAAACTGAGAGTATTTCCCCTGTTATCAAGAACAAGACAAGGTTCCCCACTATCACCATTACTAGTCAACATCGTACTAGAAGTCTTAGCCTCAAAAATCAGAAAACAAAAATAAATAAATGGCTCACAAATAAGCAAGAACAAAGTCAAACTTACACTATTTGCAGATAACATGATCCTCTATAGAGAAAATTCAAAAGATTTGACCAAAAAATTTGGTAGAAATAATACATGAATTCAGCAAAGTTGAAATATATGAAATCAACTTGCTGGAAAATGTATTTTTATACACCAATAATGTAGTAGCAGAAGAGAAAATAAAAAAATGGATCCCATTTTCAATTGCAGCAAAAACAAGAAGATACCTAAGAATAAACCTAATTAAAAAGGTGAAAGAGTTTTACTCTTAAAACAATAGAAGTCTTATGAAAGGTATTGAGGAGGACAAAACGAAATGGAAAAACATCCCATGCTCATGAATTCAAGAACAAACATTGTTAAAAATGTCAAAACTACCCAAAGCAATCTACACATTTAATGCAGTTCTTATCAAAATGCCACCATCATTCTTTGCAGTAGTGTATCAAACAATCCTAATGTTTGTATGAAACCAGAAGGACACCAAATAGCCATAGTAATTTCATAAAAGAAAAACAAAACTGTAGGCATCACAACTACGGATTTTAAGCTACATTATGAAGCTGTAGTCATCAAGACAATATTCTACTGGCCCAGAAACAGACGCATAGATCAATGGAATGGAATTGATAATACAAAAATACACCAAAAATGATATGGTCAACTCATCTTCAACAAGGCAGGAAAGAATATCCAATGATAAAAAGACAGTCGTCAACCAATGGCACTGTGAAAGCTGGACACTGACATGAAGAAGAATGGAATAGGACCACTTTCTTATCCAATATACAATAATAAATTCAAAATGGATGAAAGACCTAAATGTGAGACAAGAAGCTATTAAATACCTAGAAGAGAACTAGGCAGCAACCCCTTTGACCTCAGCTGGAGAAACTTCCTACTAGAAATTTTGCCAAAGGCAAGGGAAACAAAAGCAAAAATGAATCACTGAAGTCTACTCCTGAAACAAATATCGCAGTGAATGTTAACTAACAGAATAACAATAAATAAATAAATAAATAAATAAATAAATAAACAAACTCTATGTCTTTTATTAATCTTAAAGGATTTATTTAAATATAAGGAAATGTGAGAAGTATAATACAATAAAAGTTATCTTGTAATTTACTCCCTCTCTCCCCACTAAACTTCCCAATTTTACCATTTGTCAGAGTATCCCTTCCTCCAGACATGCATGGTGAAGTTGTCCTCACATCAAAATACCTGGAATTTGTCTAACATATCATGCTAACTTGTGATGAAACAAGCTGCTGGTGTTCTCTGACGTGTTCCCTCCTTTCTGGTGATCATCTATGCATCTTTCTCTTTTTTTTAATTATTATCATTTTTTATAGTTTATTGTCAAGTTGGTTTCCATATAACACCCAGTGCTCTTCCCCACAAGTGCCCTCCTCCAATACCCTCTTCTCACCCTCCTCCTCCCCCTTCAGCCTTCAGTTCGTTTTCAGTATTCAATATTCTCTCACGATTTGCGTTGCTCTCTCTTCCCAACTCTCTTTCTCCCTTCCCCTCCCTATGGTCCTCTGTTAGGTTTGTCCTGTTAGACCTATTAGTGAAAATATATGGTATCTGTCCTTCTCCACCTGACTTATTTTGTTTAGCACGACACCCTCGAGGTCCATGCACTTTGCTACAAATGGCCATATTTTATTCTTTCTCATTGTCATGTAGTACTCCAGTGTGTGTGTGTGTGTGTGTGTGTGTGTGTGTGTGTGTGTGTGTGTGTGTATACACACCACATCTTCTCGATCCATTCATTAGTCAATGGACATTTAGGCTCTTTCCATGATTTAGCTATTGTTGAAAGTGCTGCTTGGAACATTGGGGTACATGTGCCCTTATGCATCAGCACTTCTGTATCCCTTGAGTAAATCCCTAGCAGTGCTATTATTGGGTCATAGGTGAGTTTTATTGTTAATTTTTTGAGGAACCTCCACACTTTTCCATACCGGGTGTACCAAGTTGCATTCCCACCAAAAGTGTAGGAGGGTGCCCAATTCTCCACATCCTCGCCATCATCTATAGTCTCCTGATTTGTTCATCTTAGCCACTCTGATTGGTGTGAGGTGGTATCTCAGTGTGACTTTGATTTGTATTTCCCTGATTCTGAGTGATGCTAAGCATCATTTCATGTGCCTGTTGGCCATCTGGATGTCCCCTTTGGAGAACTGTCTCTTCAGGTCTTCTGCCCATTTCTTCACTAGATTATTCATTATTCTGGTGTGGAGATTTGTGACGTCCTTATAAACTTTGGATACTAGCACTTTATCAGATATATATTTGAAACTATATTTTCCTATTCCGTTGGATGCCTATTAGTTTTCTTTATTGTTTCCTTTGCAGTGCAGAAGCTTTTTATATTGATGAGGTCCCAATAGTTCATTTTTGCTTTCATTTCCCTTGCCTTTGGGTATGTGTTGATTAGGAAATTGCTGCAGTTGAGGTCAAGGAGGTTTTTTCCTACTTTCTTCTGGAGAGTTTTTATGGTTTCCTATCTCACATTCAGGTCCATTATCTTTTTTGAGTTTATTTTTCTGTATGGTTTAGGAAAGTATTCTAGTTTCATTCTTCTGTATGTAACCCTCGACTGGTTATACACTTTTACACTGTCCACTGTCCTTTATTGTTTCTACCCCTCTTTATTTTTTCTTCTCTTCCTTTCTTCTCTTTACTCTCCCTTTTCTTTTCTTTTTCTTTTCTTTTCTTCCTTTCCCCCTTTTAATTTCTCTGTTTCTTTGATTTGTCTGTGCATTTGATTCTGTTTTCTGTGTGTTTGTTTTCCTGTCCAGAGCTACCACAAGAAACAAGCCAAAGTATGTATGACGGTGAGTCCCAAATATCACTGAGCAGGGAAATAAAATAGTCAAAATCACAACAAGAGAAATTGAGAGACACAAATAAAGGAATGTTTCCAGAAATGACAGGCTCTGGACAGTCAATAAGCCTCCGTTAACAGAACAATACTAACAGGTGCACAGTGCACAAGGGGCTTTTTAAAACGGACAAGAGAATACTGGCCAAAATGACCAAACAAAAGACTCTCCCCTGAAGAAACTCCAGGAAGAAGACACAGCCACATAACTGCTCAAAACAGATCTAAAAAACATAACTGAACAAGAATTTTAAAAAAATTGTCATAAAATTAATCCCTGGGCTTGGAAAAAAACATCAGAGAAGCTACTGATACAATGACTAGTGACTTTCAAAATATGTGTTACGAGTTTAAAAAGCCTATGAATGAGGTGAATAATAAAATGGAGGTGGCCACCTCAAGGATTGCAGAGAGAAGAATAAGTAAATTAGAAGAAACAGTTATAACAAAAGAGGAAGCTGGAAGAAAAAAGGGAAATTGATTCAGGAGCAGGAAAGAATTCAAGACCTGAGTGATACAATCAAATGGAACAACATCCGTTTCATAGGAATTCCTGAAGAGGAAGAAAAAGGGAGAGGTCCTGAAGGGATACTAGACCAAATTGTAACTGAGAAATTTTCAAATCTGGGGAAAGAAAAAGACACTCAAATTCAAGAACCCCCTTAACATGTAATTTGATTGACCTTCAGCACAATATATCATAGTGAAAGTTGCAAAATATAAAGATAAAGAGAGAATTCTAAAAGCAGCTAGGGATAAAAGAGCCCTAACGTACAAAGGGAAACCCATCAGAGTGGTTACAGACCTGTCTAATAAAACTTGGCAGGCCAGGAAGGAATGGCAGGAAATTGTCAATGTTATGAACAGGAAAAACATGCAACCAAGAATCCTTTATCCAGCAAGCCTGTCATTCAAAATAGAAGGAGAGATAAAGGTGTTCCCAAATGAACAAAAATTGAGAGAATTCATGACCACCAAACCAGCCCTACAAGAAATCCTAAGAGGGAGTCTATGAGGGAAATGTTGCAAAGAATACTGGGTGCCAGAGACGCCACTATAAACATGAATTCTACGGAGAACACAATGAATCTAAGCCCCCATTTTACAACAATAACACTGAATGTAAATGGACTGAATGCTCCAACCAAACAATACAGGGTAGCAAAATGGATTAAAAAAACCAAATCTATCTATTTGCTATGTACAAGAGACTCATTTTAGAGCTGAAGATACCTTCACGTTGAAAGTAAAGGTATGGAGAAATATCTATCATGCTACTGGAAGCCAAAAGAAAGCTGGAGTAGACATATTTATATCAGACAAATTGGACTTTAAAGTAAAGGCAGTACAAAAAGGGAAAGTTTGACTTCCTCTTTGCCGATTCTGATGCCTTTTATTTCCTTTTGTTGTCTGATTGCTGATGCTAGAACTTCCAACACTATGTTAAACAACAATGGTGAGAGTGGACATCCCTGTCATGTCCCTGATTTCAGGGGGAAAGCTCTTAGTTTTTCCCCATTGAGGATAACATTGGCTGTGGGCTTTTCGTAAATGGCTTTTATGATGTTTAAGTAAGTTCCTTCTATCCCAACTTTTTCAAGAGTTTTTATTAAGAAGGGATGTTGTA
>PJEM01013900.1:0-38166 GCA_004023845.1 Helogale parvula
AGAAGCACTGGGTGTTATATGGAAACTAATTTGACAATAAACTATTAAAAATATTTCAATCATGTACGTATATATTCTTAAAATATTTTAATGTTGATTTATTTCTGAGAGAGAGGAAGAGCATGCACGAGCAGGGGAGGGGCAGAGAGAGAGGGAGATGCAGAATCTGAAGCAGGTTCCAGGCTCCGAGCTGTCAGCACAGAGCCCAATGGCGGGGCTCAAATCCATGAACCACGAGATTATGACTTGACCCAAAGTCAGACGCTTAACAGATTGAGCCACCCAGGAACCCCATGTCTGTTTATATTCTAAGGCATATATTGCTCTGTTTAGTTTTTTTTTAAGCATTAGAAAAATCCTATCATATTGAGAGTAGCTCTCTGCATTTTCATATTTATTTAAATATGATGCTTATCATATTTAATCTGTGTGATTATTTTGTGCTTGCACTATTTACTTTTCTTCTCTATAATTAATTCTCTGTAATGCCATTTTGTAACAATACCATTAATTATATATACATTAAATTAGCAATTGATATTTAATTTTTCTCTATTCTTGGGGTTTTTGAAGAATACTGCTAAGACCATTTTGGACATGGTTTAAAAAGTGAAATAAATTGGTTTCTAAATTGGTTTTTATAGGTGCATTCCTGCCATGTTTGCTATTTTTGCCAGTATATTGGCCATAAAATAATATCTTACTCTGTTCATAATTTCACAGTTAAGGTTGAGCCATGCTTATATGATGGCAGAAATGTTAACTTATACATTTGACTCATTTTTATAGTGGTTATTTTCTTTTCCTTACTTTTTTAGGAATTTTCATATACGCTGAATATAATTAATTGTTTATAATATGTATTACAGATGTAATTTGCCATTTTATAGCAAAATGTAGTTTTCTTTCCCTCAGATTGTGAAAAGATTTTTATATATTCTCTTCTAAATGTTTAAAACTTTGAGTTTCATGTTCAGATCTTTGATTTTGTGCAAAGTGTGAGGTAACAGATTTCCTGTTTTTCCAAATGGAAGAAGTATCACTTATTATAACATAATTTAATGTTTATTATACCCTAAGATACTTAGAGCAATTCACACTGAGTACTGCTTGGTGAAATTTTTATGTCTGGATGTGCTTGTGTTACACAGGTGTAACATTCTAAGACTGAAAGCGTTCCAGCATCTCAGAGGCTTTCTATGTCCATTCCCAATCAGTTACCATTCTAGAACCATGAACTAATCACTGTCCTATGCCAATAAATTATGTGTGCATATCCTTAACATTTTTATGAGTGGAATCACAGCATATGTATTTTTTTCTCTCTTAGCCTCCAGAGAAAAGTTTGTGTGTCTGGAGGGTGCCAGAGGCACTTCTGACTTATTACAACTTTAGTTACTTTCAAAGAATTTAACTGAGTGCATTCTCAAGTCAGTGATTTCCTTTATTTCAGGGGAAGGGAGCATATTGGAATCCTATGTTAAAATTTCATTAATATATATTATCTCTTTAATAATCTGATCTTCTACCATCATGAAAATTCGCCTTGTGAATTCCTCGCTTACTCACTTACTCCTATTACATTGGAATATGTGATCCTTGAAGAACATGATACTTAGGAGCGCCAATCCCCCACACAGTTCAAAATGCACATGTTTTGTGTTTCTTTTTTAAGTTTATTTACTTATTTTGAGAGTGAGGGGGAGAGAGAGAGAGAAAGAGAAAACTCCAAGCAGGCTCCGCATTGCCAGTGCAGAGCCTGACATGGGGCTAGAACTCACAATCATGAGATCATGACCTGAACTGAAATCAGGAGTTGGCTACTTAACTGACTGAGCCACCCAGATGCTCCATAAATGCATATATAACTTTTGTTCCCCCAAAAGTTAACTACTAATAGCCTATGGTTGACCAGAAGTAACTGGTGTTACTGATAACATAAACAGTCTATTAACACATATTTTCTGTTTGTATATATTTATTACAGTAAAGTAAACTAGAAAAAGAAAACATTACGAAAATCATCAGGAAGAGAAAATGCATTTTTATCACCATCCTGTAAATATATTAAACAACCTGCACACAAGAGGATCCATACAGTTCGAACCCTTGTTGTTCAAGAATCAACTGTATAATATGTAGCTGGTGTTTGGAGAAGAAAAAAAATGTGAAGGAATATTAGAGTAAAGGAAATGAAAGTAGAAATGTGAATGTGTTAATATGAAGACATACTTGGAATTCTGAATTGATTTTTTTCACATGCAAAAGTTCAGCAGGCAGAACTTCAACAATGATCTTGTTATACACTTGGGACGCTTACCGACTTAACGTCTTCTCCATTGCTGGACTCTGTTCCATTACCTCAGTGCCATCCTTTCTAATAAAGATTGTTACTTCATATACTTGTTACATTCACTCCAAACTCTAGTTAGGTCACACTCATCAAGACATCTGCTTCCTCCTTGGTCCCTGCATTTCTCCCTGGGGAAAAGGTAGAAAAATTAAAACGGAAAAGATCAACATTTTAATTTTAAATTACTAGGATATGTAAAAGAAAAATGAAAATGAAAAAGATCAATATTATGAATTTAAATTAATAATGTATGCATAAGTTTTCCCAAATATATATTTCAGGCCTTCTTAAAGAATTACAAATAGTCTATCATTAACTAAATGCTCATTATTAAAGAGTACAAAGCGAAGTCTGAATTAAAACAAATCAGTACTTCTCTTTCTCTGACTTATCTCATTCATCTCAGGATCTGCCCATGAGCTCCATAATGTTCATCCATGTTGTTGCACATGGCAAGATACCCACCTTACATATGGCTGAATGGTATTCCATTGATGTAGGTAGCACATCACTTTATTCATTAATTTGCATATATGAAATTGAATACTGTTTTCACTCCTTTTGGGTACATATGCAGAAGTGGAATTGTTGGATTATAGGATGGGCTGATTTTTAATTTTTGGAGGAGCCTTCATATTGCTTTCCATAGTGGTTGGGACAATTTATATTCCCACCAACAATGTTTGAGTTTTCCCTTTCCACCACATCCCCGGCACCTGTTGTCTCTTGTCTTCTTGATGGCAGTCATTCTAACAGGTGTGAGTTTAACCTCATTATGATTTTGATTTTAATGTCCCTGATGATTAGTGATGTTGAGCATTGTTTCACGTGCCGGTTAGCCTTGGTAGATCTCCTTTGGAAACATGCCTATTTTGATCTGCCCATTTTAAATCGTTTTTGTTGTTGTTAAATTTTATGAGTTCTTTATACATTTTGGATATTAACCCCCTACCTGATATATGGTTTGCAAAAATGTTCTCTCATTTTGTAGGTTTTCTTTTCTTTCTGTTCATTGTTTCTCTTGCCATACAAAATACAAGTACTGTATGATATCACTTCTATGTGGAATATAAACAAAATCAATCCTATAAAAAATAGAGTAAAATGGTGGTTACAAGAGGATGGGGGTGGGGATTAGATCTATGGTGTTTAAAGATACAAACCTGTAATAAGTAATAATCAAGTCATAGAGACCTAAGGCACAGTATAATGAATACAGACAATAATACTGTACTATAATTATTAAGGTGATTAATATTGATACAATACCAATTATATTACAATTTATAAATATATCAAAATAACATACTGTATATCTTAAACTTACACAGTATAACATGTCAAATTTATTCAATAAAATATTAAAACATAATAAATAAAACCAGTGAGACTTATATTTATAGTTTCTACCAAACAGAATTTATTGAAACCTTGATACCTTTGCCTAGTGAAGGACACTGTGTTTATACCCTTAATTCTAATCAAGAAATATTTCCTGTAATAAAAGAGTTAGATTTGAATATGACATACTCCTCTAACTTTCTAGATGGAAAGAGAAACAAAGAAACTGTTGGCTGGCCCTATTCAATACCTACACTCACGCTGATAAGAGAAAACCCAAATGATGTAGAGTGACCTTGAACAACAGGGGTTAAAACTATGTGGTCCAGTCACAGGCGGATTGTTTTTGGTCTTTTTCATTTTTTAAATTTCAATTTCAGTATAGTTTGATAGTGTTTTATTAGTTTCAGGTGTTCAATATACACATTCAACAATTATAGGCAGATTTTTTAACAATACATTATTGCAAATGCATTTTCTCTTCCTTGTTATTTTCCTCTTTTTTTATTTTTCTTTTTTTTAATTTGAGAGAGATAAAGAGAGAGAGAGATAAAGAGGAAAAGAGAGAGAACGTGAGCAGAGGAGAAGGGCAAAGGGAGAGAGACAGAAGCCCAAGCAGGCTCCCTGCTCAGCACAGAGCCCAGTGTCAGGCTCGACCCCAGGACCCTGGGATCATGACCTGAGCTGAAATCAAGAGTCTGACTCTCAACCAACAGCCGCCCAGGTGCCGCATCTTCCTCATTATTGTCTTAGTAACATTTTATTTTCCCTAGTTGTGCTATTGTAAGGACAAAGTGTATAATAATGTAACATACAAAGAATGTGTTGACTGTTTATGTTTTTTCATAAGCCTTCCAGTTAACAGTAGACTGCTACAATTTTTAGGGTGAGTCAAAAGTTACATATGGAATTTTCAACTGCATGAAGATTAGCACCTCTAACCCTCACATTACTCAAGGGTCAGATGTATTATGAAGACACTTATTTTCTAATTAAGAATTTTGAGCAATTTACATATGCAAATACAATGAACTTTCTGGGAGAAATTAATGAGAAAAGCAATAAATTAAAAAACTGAATAATGTAGGACAAAAACAGCCTAGGGTACATAAGAAATATCAGATTACTTTCTCCTTTACTTAATTTATCAAAACTGTTTCTGCTTGAATTGTGCATCTGGGATCTCTGAAGTTCACTGCACATAAACTATGTCTCAACTGAAATTATGTCAGGCAACAGAAGTTTTCTCTCTCTCACTCCTACATGGAGTACAGAGGAAAGAGAAGGCAGCGGTCTGCTCTCTCCACAGGGCACACTTAGCAAACCTAGCTCACACCCACACACGCACTCCTGAGCTCAGACTTGACAAAGCCAGGTTTGAAACCCTTACACTCTCACCTTTTAAAATGCCTGCATTGGTCTGGATTTAATTTGTATTACAAAAGCATGTGAACAATTTAATGACAGCTTTCTATGTAGCATAAAACATTTCATATTAAATTATTAACTACTGTTTAAACAATCACTGAGTTAATCATTAAAACATACCGTACCAGCTATATCCAATAAGCAGAACTTGAGCGATGTAATTAGAAATTAGTTTTATTTTTGTCTTCATTTAACCTGCTCCAGGGAGTGGCATCAATTACTTTTCTGCTGGCTTTTAGTAACAACAGCTCCCATGTAGCTTAAGGCACAGACACTGTCTTGGTGCACTCCCTTTCTCCATGTGAGAGGGAGCACGTGATTCTAGAAGCAAGCATCATTGCCTGTTCTCTTATTCACACACACTTCCGTCTCAAATGAATGGCTGACTTTAGATAAAAGGTCCGAATACTCTTTCTTGACAGGTTCTGCCATAAAATGACTTTCTATACTCCCAGACTGGAGAAGTTTAAAGCTAATTCTTTCCCTAGGAGTACAAGGATGGCTTCTTTCTTTCCTGAGGTTTCTTTCTGGATCCCCTCTACCGGCCTTCCAACCATTCTACTCCTCCTTGGAAAGAGGTGCTACCTTTCCAGGAAGTCCCGCCTACAAACTTTAACCTGGTATCCACAGCTTCTGTTCCTCACACACAGAGCACTTACACCTGTGCATGCATGGCCCCGTCAGTATTTGGAGTTCAAGAAGATCCTAACTAAACCATCTCTTTCATGCTCTAATGTTAGAGAAAATGCCCACCTGATCTCTTGGATCTGTTGTATGGGGGTCAGACACATGTCCTCCACATCCTGAAACAGTAGGGCTAAGTTTCCAATGGTCTTATTAATAAGCTTTTCTTACTAGACTTAAGGTGAAAAAAAAGAACCCCACATTCCCCTTCCTGGTGGGTAGGAGAGGGAGATTGGATATGGAATATTTCTTCCTGCAAAGAGATGCTTTCAAAAAATAGGCCTTCAGTGTCTACTCTCTGTTACTCTTTATCTTCCTTTTGGATTTACAGACCTTAAGATGGTTCCTGTCCAATTACTCTGAAATTTCTACATGATGGTCTTAAACTCCCCATTGAGTTTTCACATTCATTTGAATTTTGGAATCTGAAGTTTCTACTTTGCATTAAATCCTCTTATAATGCATTCATACTGAGACGTTTCTCTGAAAAAGGCAATGATGTTTCTTCTAGCATGTTCTCAAGCTTAATTTCAGAAGTGAATATGTATCATTGTAAAGGAACCCTTTACAACTTTAATAGAGTAAAAAAGCTTTCCAATGTGCTGGGTCCTAACAGTGTAGGTGTTGGTAGCCTAAAACTTTTGGATCTAGTATTCACCTTGTGACTAGAACTTCTTACACAAGAAATCTCCTTGCAGCTACCCTGTGGCATTTTCACCTCCCGCGGGAACTGAGAATTGACTACATCTGTGCATTTTGCAGTGTTATCCTGGTTATTGCTTCAAAAAAGAGATATGGAATGTCAGTTATGGAGAACCAAGTGCTGGCAATGAAACTACACAGTGCTAGGATTGTTTACATTTTTTAAATTGAAATCTAATTCCCAAATTTGAAGAGATTTTTACTGTAATGATGGAGAGAGAGGAAATATAAACAGATATTTTGCAGTAAAATGTAGTAGGAGCTATAAAAGAAATATGAACAGAGCCATGGGAAAGGAAAAGAAATGGAGGAACTCAGAACGTCTGGCACAAGGAAAGCAGTGTGGTACTAAACTAAGGAAGGAAAGGAAATTCTTTCAGTGAGATGGGAAATGAAAGTATCTAATTCTGTGATCTTTTTAAATGCATTTGAAACAGAAAATGCATCCAAAGTATTTGTCAGAGGTTGTTAATGTATTCTATTTTAAAATATAAAGCAAAGAAAGTAGGTGATGGGCACTGAGGAGGGCACTTGTTCAGATGAGCACTGGGTGTTGTATGAAAATCAATTTGACAATGAATTATATTAAAAATATAAAGCACATATATTGTTATTGAAAGTAATATAGGAAAATAATATCAATTGATTCAACAAACACAGGTCTTCTATTCATACGGACATTTACCTTGAAGCATCTGATATACTTTGAATCACTATGTGGTTTTGTATCTTTAACTAAATGCAGTGCATTCTTGTATCCTAACATTCTGTTATCTTGTAGTTTCAGATTTCTGTATTTATTTCCAAAATCACTGAAGGGCATTGGATTTGCTCTCTTGACTCTGAGTCATTCATTAGTCAATGTTCTTCCTTAGTAATTTGATATCAGCTCTAGTTACATACCCAAAAGCATCTTTTTTTTACGTTTATTTATTTTTGAGACACAGAGAGAGACAGAGCATGAGCAGGGGAGGGGCAGAGAGAGCGGGAGATACAGAATCTGGAACAGGCTCCAGGCTCTAAGCTGTCAGCACAGAGCCCGATGCGGGGCTTGAACTCATACATGGACCACGAGATGATGACCTGAGCTGAAGTTAGACGCTTAACCAATGAGTCACTCAGGCGCCTCCCAAAAGCATCTTTCTGCTTTAAAAAATAATGGACTTATAATCACAATTTCCCCAAAAACAAATTTTAAAATACCTCTGTCTTGAGATAATTTAACTATAGTTTAAATTGGTATATGAAGTGACCTTGAAATTAACACCAACAGAAATATGTTTGTATATCAGTGGTCAGGTCTAAATCTGGAAAGTCAGGAAATGATTAGATCATAAAATTTGATGGGTAGAATAGCTATTAATCATAAAAGATCTCAGACTGATCATAGCTACTATATTTCTAATTATGATCTTCTAACAGCACGGGATATATTTTTATCCTCAAATTTGTTGTGTTCTTTAGATGTAATTTTAATTATGGTTTCAAAAGGACAAAACCAAAAATATTTAAAATAGAAGACTGTGATTTGATACATTACATGAACTTCGGACTACTAAGATTTATTGAGCATATGATTGCATATAAATGTGTTACAATATCGATGAAGGGAACCAGAGACAGCAGGTGTACAAGTATGAATATGTCCTAGTAGTAAATAATCGCTTCTTAGCCTTGGATTTATTGTCATAGGTCATTTTTACTTATTGTTTTAGAGCAAAATTTATGTCATGTCAACAGCCAGGCATATCCAACATTCATTCATTCATTCAGCAAATATTTGTTGAGCAGTGTGTCTGGGTGGTGGGAATAAAATATGAGCAGAAATGGCCCACCTTTAATAACGTCCAGTGCAAAGGTGCTCAAATACTTACCGCATTAAACATTAAAATTGTTCCTACACATTAACTGGAAAGGATTGGGGAACACACAAGAAAAGCTGGCTTGTTGCTCTAGCATATTTTAGAGAAGGAGTTTTAATCACTTTTTCGTGGCAGTGTCTTACAAAGAATGATACTTGGTCATGGACAAATGAGTTTTCACAAGACTGGAAAGTTTAGGGGAATACAGTTACTTCAGATATAAGCAGAGATATTAGTGAGAGCTGTGTGTGTGTGTGTGTGTGTGTGTTTTTCAGAAAAGTGTGCGGTAATTTCTGTGTAAGCAGAATGTAGAGTATAAGATTAGGAATTTAGAAGAAAAACTGAAAAGGAAACTTAGCGCCACCCTCTTAAGGTTTTTTCTACAATGATGGACCCTATGTATTCTATGTATATATGTTCGACAATAGAGAATTCTTTGAGAATTTTAAGTAAGGGAATGACAGGGTTATCTCACATCTTCCTGGGGGAGGTGCAGAAGGTGGAGTATGTTGGGCTGGGAAGTGGGGTGGGGAAGCAAGACAAGAGGTAGGGACGTGAGTGAGGAAACTGACTTTATTTTACATGCGTTTCCACTGTGCAGTGGGAGGGAGAAGGGAACAGGAGGAACCATTAGCATTGAACGTAAGATGAACCATGGAATATGGATGATGTACATACATGACCTTGGATTTTTGGTTGCAAATATTGTTTGTATATGCTCATGTACTTTTTCTGTATACAAGATTCAAGTTTCTGTATGGGTTGGCATGATGCAGAATCCCTGACTCCTGTTTTAGGCCCTAAGTATTTAATGGATGTTTTGTCTCCTGAGCATTATCGCACTCCTCATGAGGGTGTCTTAGCCCCACTGGCTTTGAGAACCGTGCTTCCTCACGCTGGAGCGCTGTGGGAGGACTTATCTGCCAGTCCTTTATCACCTGTAGTCACAGGTGTCCTCACGTGGACAATCTGCATTAACAAAGGACTTAGGACTCCTTCCAATTCAGTTTTTCAAAGCAGTTGATCACTTTTGACTTTGATGTTCTACACAGAACAGAGACATAAACTGAAAGTCCAGCAGTGAGTGTGGGCCCAGCAAATGGAAGTGTGGACATTGTAAGGATGGAAGACATTCATCATCCCTCCTCTTCATCAACATAAACAGGAGCTTCACTAAAGTTCAACTGGAGTGGTGTGCTGAGCCCGGAGCCACCTGAGGAGAGCGGATTGACCCCTAGACGCTTAGTAGCTGGAAATGGGCTCTTGTGGGAGTGTTTCTACGATGGGAATTTGTAAACATGACACATTATGGCTTTTTTATTGAAGGACCAGTTTACCAGCTCACCTCAGTCTGAAGTCATCAACTGCTAGAGCATAAATATAATCATCAAGTCACACTACAACAGTAGATATTCTTTTATTTCTTTTAAAATAATTTTTGACATTTTCTATTAGTCATGAAGACAATTTTAATAGAAGAATTATGGAAATAAATTATGATTAGTATTTAATAGCAAGACATTTTTTAAGTTTGCCACAATAAAGTTTTGTTTAAAAACACAATGAACAAGGGCACGAAGTGTCCAACTTCGGTTCAGGTGATGATCTCAAGGTCTGTGAGTCTGAGTCCCACATTGGGTCTGTGCTGTCAGTTCAGAGCCTGCAGCTTGCTTTGGATTCTGTGTCTTCCTCTTTCTCTCAGCCACTTCCCCACTCTTTCTTTCTCTCTGTCTCTCAAAAAAGAAAAATAAAAGAAAAAAACATTTAAAAAACTTAACACAATAAACAGAGACTGCATATTGAACCAGTAAATTGATTGCTCATGCAATCATGAGCACTGAGAAAAAAAAAATCTAGGTTTTGTGGTTTAGGCAATGTGGAGGGCCTTCACTAAGAAGGGTTAAACATGGGATGCCAGAATGGCTCAGCCGGTTGAGCGTCTGGCAGCTCAGGTCATGATCTTGCGGTTCGTGGGTTCGAGCCCCATGTCAGGCTCTGTGCTGACAGCTAGCTCAGAGTCTGGAGGCTGTCTTAAGATTCTGTGTCTCCCTCTCTCTCTGACCCTCCTCTGCTCATGCTGTCTCTCTCTGTCTCAAAAATAAAGAGGACATTAAAAAAGAGAAAGATTAAACAAAATTAGAATTACAAGTTAAATTCAAAAGTGAATAGCAAAAAAAAGAAAATCACAACAAATTATATATTTTAATAAGCTAACAAATATAAACATCTGAAAATCCAAAAAACAGAATAAATATTTACTAGTAGTTTGATATACCTCTATGTCATCCTATAATTTTTCATTCACATACTTTTATTTTTTATATGACCATGACTTTGCATTATTGTTTTATGTAAAGAGAATAGAAAGATAATTTAGTTTTTCTTTCAGCATGGTCAGTTGCAATTTATCATCCACTGTTTATACTGGAATATATAAAACATGGATCTTTACATACTTTATACTTACTAATTGCAGAATCCGTCCAAAGCTTATAAATGGAACTGATGGTGAATGACATAAATATATCCTAGTAAGCCCAAATTCTGCTTCCCCACGCTCCCCAAAAGCCCTTGGTCTTTCCAACATCACTCCACATATGAAAGGAAGTATGAAAAAGGAGGGAATAATGCAAAAGAGATGTGTCTAACACAACTGAAGTGAAGAGATCTGTACAGCGCTGAAGCACTGAGTGTGCATGCACACTGGTACCTTCTAGAACCCTCCGTGTAAGGGCCTGTACCGGGGGCACCATCCGCACCCTGCTTCCCATTGCTTCTCAATAGTGCCTTTCCTCCAGGTAACACACTAATCAGTTGTTCTGCTGCCTGAAGAGCGGTTGGGAGAGGTTCCAAAACCGCATCCCGGCACAGCACATAGAGTGTGGTGACCGGTGAGTGATAGGCATGGGGCTGTGGAATGTGGTGCAGAAGTTATCAAATATTCTGGAGAAACGTGGCTCTTCGAAATTGAAAGGACACAGGTCTGAACCAAGCTGACTCCATGACAGGCTTTAAGTTTCCCCTCTGAGCTGAAAGGCCTACATTTCAGTTTCCCAGAATCATTAGACAATAGCAGGAAAAGGGCACATATTGCTCAACAAGAGACCACCCTCGCAGCACCCAATCAGAAGCGGCCAGTTAACACACTTCACATTCCTAAGGACAGGCCTGGAGGTGGAAACCATAGAGAGTTACCTGTGGTTTAATGCTAGACTAACCAGTTACTCACCCCACGTGGAGGTCCTTGGCCCACCCTGTAATTGGTCTTTTTCAAAGAAACACCAAATGTCGTGATTGGGCCCCGCCAAAAGTGACGAACACTCTGGACAATGTGTATGGTTAGAATTGTTGCCAAGGCTGTTTTACAATGATGATTGGATTACCGTACCTATGTCATAATTTTCTGTAACCCCCTTTTCCAAACTCCATAAAAACCCTACCCAGCCTTTGTTCGGGGCTCTCAGCACGGATCCACTGCGTTGGTGAGGTCTGGGAGCCCGAGCTTAAGCCCGAATAAACACCCTTTGCTTTTGCATACGTGACTTGGTCTCCCTGGTGGTCTCTGGTTTTTGGGGATACTGCGATCTGGGCACAACAGAAATCCTCAATAAAATGCTTGCCAAGGGAAGGTGACTATGTTTATGAAGGGTCTAATTCTGCTTTGCACAATGTGGTAGTAACTAACCACACATGCTTTTGAGCACTTTGAGATTTGGATAATCTCAACAGAGAGGGTCTGTGATGTACGGTGTATGGGACTTGCCGTGTGAATGATCGTGTATGCATCCCCTCAGTACTGCTCGGGTCCATTGTAAGGACGCAGGTCTAAACCAAACAGACTCCATGACAGACTTCAAGTTTCCCCTCTGACCTTGGAGGCCTAGGTGTCTGGGTTTCTCAGAATAAAAGGGCACACATTGCCCAAGGCAGGAGGGACCACCCTTATAACACCCAATCAGGAAAGGCCAGCTAACACCCTTAACATTCCTAAGGGCGGGCCTAGAAATGGAAGCTATAGGTAATCACTTATTGTTCAAGGCTAGTTACACCCAACATGAGGGTCCTGGGTCCTGGGTCCACTCTACGATTGGTTAACACTCTAAATGTTGTGATTGGACCCCTGAAACTCTGTCACAATTTCCTGTAACTCCCCCTTCCCAAACCCAGTAAGGCCCTGCCCCACCTTTGTTCGGGGCTCTCAACACGGATCCACTGCACTGGTGAAGTCTGTGAGACCGAGTTTAGGCCGGCCAGCCTAAGCCCGTAATAAAGCCCTTTGCTTTTGCATGTGTGACTCGGTCTTCCCGGCGGTCTCTGGTTTTGGGGGATGATATTGAAATCTTGGGCATAACACCATCACCCTAAAAAATCGCTTGTAATATATTCTTGTCACCAAGCAGGCCAATCTTGTTGAACCTCTAACATCCCTATTTCATGTATCGTTTTGAAGAAATTCCTTCTTATAGAATATGCTGTTGACAATCAAATCTTTTGAATTTTGTTATTTTGATAAAGTCTTTAATTTTTCACATGCTTTTTTAAAAGAACTGCCTCTTGTAATTCTTTTCTTTCTTCCTCAGTAAATAATAATCACCCTGCTAGCGCCTGCCCCTCCAGTCCCCTTCAAGATTTTCTTTTGTTCCTTAATTTGCAGAGGTTTAAATACAGCAGGCCCTGGGGGCAGTGTTTGTGTGTTTTGTACTCCTCCTAGATGTTTTCAGAGCTTCTGTGGTTTGATGACTGCCACTAATTTGCATTTTTGAGCCATTTCTTTTCTTGTCATCTTTTCTTATGTTATTATCTCCCTTTTCTCCTGGTAGGAATCCAGTTTGTTAAACTGTTGATAATTTCCCATAGCTCTTGGGTTCTCTGTTTATTTTTTTTCCACTTATTTTTCCTTTGCATTTTAGTTTGTAAAATTTCTATTGACTTGTCTCCAAGTTCACTGATAATTTCCTCAGCTGTGTAGAATCTCCTGATAAGCTTATCAAAGACATTTACAGGTCTGTTTATCATTTGTTTCTTTTTTTAATTTTCTGAATTTCCATTTATATCATTCATATAGTTTCCATATATCTGCTGAAGTGATTTATATTTGATCTTACATACTCTATACTTTACTTATTGGAGACTTTGGCACATTATTTTTATTTTAAATCCTCTTTCTTTATATTTTTAAATGCTTATTTATTTTTGATAGAGCGAGAGAGAGAGCGAGAGAGAGAGAGAGAGGGAAAGCCATTGGGGAGGGGCAGAGAGAGAGACACACACACACACAAAATTTGAAGCAGGCTCCAGGCTCTGTGGTATCAACACAGAACCCAATGTGGGGCTCAAGCTCAGGAACTGGAAGATCATGACTTGAGCTGAAGTTGGATACTTAACCTACTGAGCCAGCAGGAGCCCTTAAATACCCTTTCTGTTGGTTTCATTATCTATGTGTTACTTGATTTTGATTCTGAAAATTCCTTTGTCTTTAGAATGTGTTTTATCTTGTCTTTTGATATGCCTCATTATTTTTGGTGAAAACCGTATGTATTATATAGGACCATAAATACCTAAGTATAAGTGTTTATGCTTGAAAATGAGTATGACTTTCTTTCTGTTACAACTTTAATGTGGGAATTTGTGCTAGTATAGTCAGTCATTGCACTGAGTTTGAAGTTTGTTATTGTTTTAGTTATCCTCAGTGTACCAGAGGCTTCAAATTGCTCTATTGTCATTTGAGTTTATGGAATGAGTTTAATTTGCCAAAGGGTTTTACTCAATGTCTGTCTTTGGGTCTCTTCATTAGGCTGTGGATCTTTCTTTCACACTGCTCCCGAGGGAGATCTGTGTTTAGCAGACAATAACACCTTCTCAGCTGCTCTGTTTTTGTTTGTTTGTTTGTTACACTTGTTGTAGCGGTGGAGGATTAAGCTTGTGTCTTTTGACATTTATTTAAAATGCAAAGGTCAATCTCTCCACTAACTTACTTGAAATTCAGCAGCATATCCACCAAATATGTTAAGTTGTGTTTCCCTCTGTAGCCACCAAAGCTGCTCCACACTACCTGTAATCTGTTTGCTCTGCAACCTAATCTTTGGGCAAATCATAAATTTTCATGTAGTTCAGCTTTTTTCTTATTGAAAGAGTGGGAACTATATTCTTACCAGGTTTATATATCTCTGAGATAAAACTTGAAGTGCACCAAGACACCTATTTTTATTATGTCAAATAGTGAGCATGCTTTCTTTTGCCCAAAGGTATGTATCCTTTAATTTTATTGGTCCTACCCAATGATAATAATATGTACTCAGTAATTTAGCCTAGAAGCCTAAAGTTGCATTTGACTATTTTCTGTTCATATCTTTCCTCCCTACATTCAAACTATTGCTAATCTTTAACAACTATTTTACAGAAAATACACTTCTTCTTTCTATTTCCAGTTTTTAAAGTTATATTTATATGATGTTATTGCCAAATTTCATAAAGCCCACTATTCCTTCCAGCAGCTTCTCCATACAGCAATCTATTGTCCACCAAGTTACTAGTGAAGCTTTTCAAAATCAAATTTTGGTTACACTGCATTCATGCTCAATGCTTCTCATATATTTTAACATAATTATAAATCTAATAGTTCTAACATAGCATGGGAAGCCATAGTAAACTCTGTTTAGAGCACCTTCTTATTCTCCAGAGACTTATCCGTGGACTAAATCTGTGCTCCCTGATATTTTACTCCATGATCCAGTGTGGGAAGCTGCATAGATTCAGCTTATTGGCAGGAAGTGCCCCTCTCTGTAGGGAGCGACCAGAAAAACAAGATTAACCGTCTACAGACCAGGGATGTGTATTTCCCGACTCTGGGATTGGAGACGGGCAGGCAGGAGAAGCCAAATTGAACAAAAGATCAACCGCATTTAGGCTTATGCAGTGTTAACGGTACCCCTGCCCAGCATCGCAGACGCAAGTCTGGGAGCTCCTTTTGATGCTGTGTTTGAAATTTCAGTTTCGGTTTCCCTTTTTCTAATAATCATTTGACTCTGTTACCTGGCAACCAACCTGGGTCAGTTTCCCGCCACAAACCCTATAAAGGTGTGGATATTTCTCAATAAAGGGGGCTTGATCAGAAACACTTGTCTTGCCTCACTCTCTGTGCTCCCCTTCCTGCCCTACTCTCTCTCCCTCCCTCAGGAAACCTACGGCCCGATTTACCGCCCCGGGGCAGGACCGGACAATCCAGATATCTGACCAGCCTGGACCAGTAAGTCTTTCTAGTGAGATCAAGAAATACTGAAGGAGAAACAGTGGAGTTCTGGAAATTATGTCATCTTAATATGGAATGACACTTTTTCAGAGTAAAAGGGGCACTATTATTATGTTAGGATGAAGTTATAAGCTGACCAAATTGAGAGAGTCTCAGACCAACCTTACTCTAATAGCATAGTTGAGATAGGCCCACAAATCCATGCGACCATTACAAAACCTCTCTTATTCCGCCACTCATAATGTTTGTATATTCAATCCCTCTGCAGTTTCCTGGGCTACTCAAATGTGCTTTCAATGTATTAGGTTTAGTTTTTGCTTTTATGTTTGTTCTTGTTTTCCTTCAGCTAGCCAAGTCATTCAGTTATATCCCATGTTTTGAGAGTCTTCTCTCGTTAATATGGTGATACCCTGGTCTTCTGTTAAAGCTGCAAATAAGCCTTAGAATTACTAATGCCTCCTCATAAAGACTGGAGATTTTCCTATGCCAAAGCTCATGGTTGATGCTCTGTTTTTTTTATGAAATCATCACTTACATAGATTGAATTCATGATCACAGTACTTTCT
Organism: Helogale parvula; assembly: GCA_004023845.1. Taxonomy (NCBI): domain Eukaryota; kingdom Metazoa; phylum Chordata; class Mammalia; order Carnivora; family Herpestidae; genus Helogale; species Helogale parvula. The sequence goes on from PJEM01013900.1 coordinate 16,186, forward strand.
AGGGTTCTAGGAAATTGTTGAAGATTTTTCTATTTGTTAATTGATGGATTTTTGTGTCATGATCTATCAGTCCCAGCACAATAGAAAAAACACCCTAAGCTGGGATTTAAAGATAATTTAATGGAGTTCTTATTATAAGAGTATAGAAAAGGTTTAGGGGATCAGTGTGTTATCTATGGACTAACTACAGTATGAATTTATTATTTCCTTAGGTTTGAAGGACAAGGGGAGGAAATAGTGTTATTGGTGTCTCACGAGACCTAGAGCAGTACAAGTAGAGTGACTTGAAAAGAGGAGTAACAGAATTTGGTGGATTCGGAACAAAGTACTTTCCTCCTCTCCTGCTTTTCCAGTCTCCTCCTTGTTTTCCCCCTTTTTAGAACTAAGGGGAACATGGAGGTGTGTGACACAGTATGCCTTAGTCTTGTCTCCAGGGCACAGAAGGTGTGAAACTTAGAAATAAAAGATGATAACAGGACAAGTGGAAAATAACAACGTACCTAAAAATTACTGTTGGCATAACGTTGTAAGCAGTGGGTTTTAATAAAGTCAACATTGAAAGTAGGTCAAATTTCCTTTGAAATTCCATATAATAGGGATTGAATTTGGTTCTAAGAATTGTATCCCTTTTGTCTATCCTGCGTTTGGTGTCCTGGTGGTTAACTGGAGAATTGAATAAAACAACAGCTATGGGACTGTGAGGCTCTGTAGCCAATTTCAGCAACCTGGAGACTCCGGGAGGGAAGATGCACCAGAACTACGTAATACCAGGTCAGAGGGAAAAGGCTGTAAAAGCTGTAATAAGCTAATTAGGTTTTAATCATGGGAAAAACTAAGAATCTGGAGGTCTTGATCTTGGTAAAGAACAGATTCAGTAAAGATTGAGGAATTGACTGGGGTTTAAAGAAGAAGGTGCAGTGAGAGACATCATAAAGCTCAGTTTGTCTGAAATCAGGTAATTCAAATAACATGTTTCATAAATCTCTATAAAGCTCTATGAAGCTCATTTTAAAAATAGGCATAATATTATATACTTCTATTTCACAAACTTCATGGAGAAGCCATGTTATTTAAATAAATATCATATGGTTATAGATGGATGTAAATAGGTTAATAAAGAGTAAAAGCTCTGGAGTCAGAATGCCTTGCATCAAATCCTGACTCTATGACTTTTCTTGTCATGTGATCTCAACAAAATTCACATGAGTTCTATATGCCTGTGTTGTCATTTTGTTGGAAAATAGAAGAAATAATATTAAATAGCTTTAAAACAAATAAAACACATCGGACATTGGTTCGTTAAGAGTAAATGCCAAGTAATGATTCTCTTATTATTTTGGCATCAGGAAGAAAGTAAGTAAAAATAGAGTAATTCATTTCTGTCTGTGGAGGAGTAAACATTTTGATTTACCATCTCTCAAAATTAGGAAATTAGACAAATTATATGAAATTACTGTTTTTGGATAATTGGGACCACACACTGTTTCCAAAGAGAGAGGAATTAATCATGCTAAAGGCAGATTTATATCTAGATGCAATTTACAAACTGAGAATTAAAAAGGGAAAATTTGAATAACCCTAATTTTCTTTCTGATTTAAGGGATCATGACATTCTGGGGGAGGCCAAGACATCAGAATTTTGTGAGACACAATAATGGAGAGAAGGAAACTCTATAGAGAAAGCTTCAGAGCCTGCATGGGGTCCCCTTCGGTCTCTTGCTGAACATAAATCTTCAAATGTGTAAGTGAAAATACAACTCTTGGAAGATAAAATTTAACAAGAAAATAGAAGTTACCAAGGATTATCAGATAAACCATTTTAAGAGTTAATAAAGGGCTGAAAATTTTTGAATTCTCATGAGCCAGAGGGCAGAAACCTCACTGAATACACAAACATTGAGTAGATATATCAGAAGGCTCACATAGTAGTAATGTTCAGCCAGGCCTATAGACTAATAGATTTGCCCTAAAGAAAGCTTAATAGTTACTCTAAAAAACATGCAGCTGGTATACAAGTGACTAACTGCCAGCTAGAGTTAGTTCAACACTTTGTAAAACATGTGTACAGAGAGAACTCAACAAAGAGAGGACTCAAAGTGCCCACATCCAATCACAAATCACTAAACATGCCTAGAAGCAGAAAATATAAACCATAAACAAGAGAAAAATGAACTAACAGGAAAAAAATACATAACTGAATAAAAGACAAGCACAATGGATTAGAAGATAAGAAGTTTCTATTATAAATGTTTTTAAATGTTCAAAACTTTAAAGGAAAACATAAACATAATGAAAGAAGATATACTGAAGAAGTGAATAAAAGCTCTAGAGATAAGATATAATATTTGAAGTATAAACATTTCCTTTAAAGAATTCTTAACAAATTAGATACTGCAAAAGAAAAAATAGATTAGTGAACTTAGTATGAATGGGGGGGGGGGGGCTCAGTGCATGGGAACAAGATAGAGAAGTCTAACATGCGCAAGTAAAGTTCCAGAAAAGAGGACGGAGTGGTGAAAAAATGTTGAGATAATATGGTAGAATATTTTCCAAAGTTTATAAAAATTATGAAATCCCAGCTGCACAAAATTAAAAAAACAACAAAGAAAAAACACAAAGAAAAATATATTAAAACACACTATAATTTCCTGAAAACCCGTAATAGGGAGGGAAAAAAAGGAGTAAATGGAGAGAAAAATACCCATTACATATAGACGGACAAATGTGAGAATTTTTATAAAGTTCTCATAAAAAATAACAGAACATACATGGTAAGGAATGGCACCCTTAATATGCTAGGAGGAAAAGAAAAATATCCATTTAGATTATACCATTTAAAAAGTATCTGAGCAAATAAAAAATGAAAACATTTCTCAGACAAACAAAAGCTGAGATAATTAGTCCCCAGGAAACAAGCACTCCAAGAAGGTCTTCAAATAAAAGGAAGTGCTATTGTATAAAAGCATTGTATCAATCTATTTATATATCTATCAATATATCTACATAACTAAAAGAGATGGAAATGTCAAATATATGACTATATATAAGATGTTATTTCTTATTTTTAAATTTTTACAGTGATTGTTAAATGTTTAAAACAAAATAAAGGAAATATATTATGGGTTTTATATTATATGAAAAGTAAACTTTATAATTGCAATAGCAGAAAGCACAGGGGTAGGAAATTTAAATACAGAATTAAAAGTTTCTTCCATCGAAAATTACATCATTATGTCATCAAATATTAGGTGAAACTAAACTGTGATATGTTAAAATGCTTGTTTTAGAAACAAATTTACCATAAAAAATATACCACCACCACCACCAAGAACAAAAAACGTACAGTTAAAATTCCAGTAGAAACAAAAGATAAAACCTCTTGTTTCAAAGAGGAATAAGGTAGCAAAGTGCACAAATGTCAAAATGGTTGAGATGAACCCAATAATAACAATAGTTATTTTAAATAAAGACAATCTAAATACACAGGGGAAAGGGAAGATTGTCAGAGTGAGTAAAAGTGTGGTACAAAAAAACTTCATTTTACATATAAGGACATAGATAAATGAATAGAAAAAGGGGTCCATGTGAAAATTAATTAAAAGAAAGCTAATGTGGCTGCAGTACAACTGTTGGACAAATTCGACTTTAGGGCAGATATATTTCCACAGATAAAGGGAGCATATCGTAATGATAAATGAGCACATGACTAATGACAGAGTTTCCAAATGTATTGAAAAACCTGATTGAACTTAAAAGAGAAATAGTCAAACCAAATATGGTAGGTAGAGATTTAATAATCCTCTCTTTGAGTAAAATAGGACAAGTGGTAAGAAAATCCATGATGACGTAGAAAATTTGAACTACACTGGTAAAAACAAAACAACAACAAAAAACAAAAACAAACCTAATTGACATTTATAGAAAGTCTTATTCAACAAGAACATAATAATTAAGATTATTTTAAAGTGCACACGAAACTTTCATTTACATAAATGATATGCTGAGACTTCAAACAAATGCCAGTCATTTAAAAAGTGGTGAAATCATAGAGAATATATCCTTGACCTCGATGGAGTTAAAATAGAAATAAATATCAAAAAAGCATTTGGAATGTTTTCAAATATTTGGAAATTAAAAGTTTTTCTTCTAAATAACTCAATACAAGAAGAATAAATCATAAGAAAGATTAGAAAATATTATGAATTCAATGAAAATAAAGACATAGCATATCAAAATTTATAGGATGCCACTAAAACTGTGCATAGACGGAGAGAGCTTTAAAAGCTTGCCTGAGTAAAGAAGAAAGTGCTGAAATAAATGATCTAATCTTTTATCTTAAGTACTAGATAAAAAATAACACATTAAATCAAAAGTATGAGAATTATGAAAACAAAAATCGACATTAGAAAAATAGAAAAAATGTAAAACAAAACTATGAAATCCAAACCCAATCAGCAATCTAAAAATGATAAAACATGGTTGTAGTAAAGTAAAAATACCTAAATAAATGGGGAGATATACTTGGTTCATGACTTAAAAGCCTCAATCTTGTCAAGGTGTCAATTTTTCCCATCGTGGTCTGTGATTGAATTGCACTTCCAACAATAAATTTTTGGCAGTCTTTTTTTCCCCCCTTAAATGGACAAGCTTACTCAGAATTATATGGAAAGACAATGGACCCAGAATAACCAAAGTGATTCTGAAAAGGTCAAAATTAAAAGATATTACTTAATTTTAAGACTTACACCAAAACTAACAGTAATCAAGACAAAGAATTGATGTATAGATATATGCATGTTTGCCAATTAGTTTTTTCTTATACTACTAAGGATTTCCATATGGAAATCAAACACTGATGTTGGAACCAGTAGGTATCCATTTGAAAACAAATTTGAAACTTACCTCATTACACATATAAAATTGAACTCAAATTGTATCATGGACCTTAATGATAAATTTCAAGTAGAAGGCATGGCAGTTTGTCAGATTTTGTTTGCTTATATGTTTGTTTCATTTATTGCTGTGATATATACAAAGTTCCTTAGATAAAACAGAAAGAGATGAGGCATCAAGATAATGAATCAATAAATTGGGTTCATCTGAATTAAAGACTTGTCCTCTTCAAACATACCACTAAGAAAATGAAAAGCAAACTACTGACAAGAGAATCTATTTGCAAACATATGGTTAACAAAGGACTTTAAACAGAATATGTAAACACATCCGCAACTCAATAATAAAAATAGACACGTTTTAACAAGCAGAAATTTGAAACAACATTAAGAAAAATAAGATATCTGAATGCTAATCAGCAGATGAAAAGTGCTGAACATGATGCGTCATCTCAGAAATGCCCATCCACTAGAATAACTAAAAATAAAATGACTGAAAACATCAAGTGTTAGGGTAAATGTGGAACAGTTGGAGCTTTCATATACTGCTTGTAGGAGCATGATATTGAACATCAACTTTGCAAAAACAGTTTAACAATTTCTTATAGCATTAATCTTACCCTTTACCATTTGGCTCAACAATTCTTATAACTGTTTACCTAAAAGAAATGAAAATGTAGGCTCAGGCAAATACTTCTACACAATGTTTATAAAAATTCTATGTATAATAGCCTAAATCTAGAAAATAAAACAGAAATGTATAATAATGAAGGCGTAAATGAACTGTGATGTATCTAGGAAAGATGGAAAGAAAAGAACTCCATGGGCACAGCAAAATGGAAGACTAAGATATTTTACTTAACAAAGAAGAAAATGCCTATTGCATGATTTCACTATAAATACATTCTAGAACAGGAAAATCTAATCCATATATTGTGTTAAACAAGGGCCAGTGCTAGATGAAGGCCAAGGATGGGCAAGAAAGGCATGGGCTTCCAAAGAGAGACACTTTGAATGGTGGTACAGGCATTCTATTCATTGCTACTAAAAAGGCACCAAACTGTACAATTTATAAAGGTAAAACTTACCACATTTAATTATGCTTAAATAAAACAAATTAAAATACCTGGCATTCCCCAAATCCAGAAAGATACTTAGGGATAGTATTTTATATCAATGAAAATTAACACAAGGCCCTACACAGTTATCATGATTATACATATTTACACAAACTATACACTCACATCCATGTATCTGCACATATACAAATACGTACATATTATTTATGTTGAAATAATATTACAGAAATAGTCACCAGTATATTCTTGTAGGTAATTTTCTATTTTACTATAATTAGCTTAGAAGTAAAACTAGATAAACTGAGCTGCCAAAAGTAAATTTTAGGTAAAATAAAATATTTACATTGACTGCCTCAGAGGCATCAAATTTCTTACACTTGTTTTCTTGATTGATTTTCAATGTGATTGTTTTAGGGTTTGATTTTCTGGTCTTACTTCTAGGAAAATCATATAGAAATTAATTAGGGTTCTTCAATTCAAAAATTTTTGCATTATTCTAATAATGTAACACTGATACCAATGAATTAGATGGGAATTACTATGTCTTTTAGATGTTAAACTAAAACATCCAAAAATAATTTTTAAAAGACCCAAAATGTGGAAATTTTTACTTTAACAGACTTTGATGCAATGGTTTCCTGAGTCAGAGCTTCGACAGTGACTTTCATATATTGTCTCGAAGAATGAGGAGAAGCACTGACATGCTGTTCCCCGTTCTCCTATTTCGAGCCCAGTTAGGACCTACACTCAGGTCTGTGCCTCTGGCATTCTTGATAAGCATCCAACTAGCTGAAGATCAGCCCATAAGAGAGAACTAAAGACAGAGTCCTTGCTTTTGCTTCATCGTTTATCTATCCATATAATAATCGTTAAAACAGTAAGTATATGAATACTTTGAGGCTTATGAGAAACCATTTTGAAATACAATACACCCTTCATGTCATTCTAATTTATTGGCCTAATATGGGTTCTCTAAAATGATCACATGAGATCAGTCTACTGGTTTTGCTTGTTTGTTTGTTTTTGTTTTTGATTTCTGTTTAATGAACCCATGCTGGATAATTTTTGTTGTTTGTTTGCTTATCCTAATATGCAGGTTGGCACATGTAACCAAATTTAAAAACTTAGGATATAAAGAAAAAAAAACATGAACCTTCTTGTCCTATTGCTCACAGACTATCCTTTTAATTATGTGTCACAGGTTTGGTTTGGGACCGATGTTGTGGTTCCTGGAATAGTTGTTGGTGTTCACCTGTAGGAACAACATTATTTACCTCAGTCTCCTCGTCCCTCTCTTGTTCTCAATCACTCTTCAAAGATTTACAGAGCCATTGGACCACCATCTACAGGAAGTATTAGAACTTCAAATGTTTATTTATTTATTATGAGAAAGAGAGAGAGGGCACACACACAGGGTAATGGCAGAGACAGAGAGAGAGAGAGAGAGAGAGAGAGAGAGAGAGAAGGAAGGAGAGAGATAGAGAGCGAGAGAGAATCCCAAGCTCCTGCACTAAGCCCCATGGGGGGTTCCAACTAACAAACCATGAGATCATGACTTGAGCCAATATCAAGAGTTGGATGCTTAACCAACTGAGCCACCCAGGTACCTCAGATATCTTGTAACTTTGAACCAACAGGAATTCCTGACTAAGGAACAAAGTCAGTCAGAAGATGAAGGTTCTCTCCTCATGTCTTCACGTTGTGCGGCTTCAATCCCCCCTCAACAGGGTTATCTTACTGTGTAAAATCCAACAACGAAGAGCAACGCACAATTCTCAATCGCTAAGCCTCTGCACTTTTTTGTTCTATTCTTTATGCTTATAATTTAAGTGTCCTCAAACCTCAGAGCTGTCTGTGTTGCGCTTTACTGTACATCCTTGTTTGGATCCACAGGCTACCATTATTCTTTATAAATATTTGTAAAACAGTTATCTCCCTGATTCCCCAAACAGTGCATCTCACATAATTGAATATAGTAAACTTCAAATGATCTAGTATGTACGTGTGCCCATTGTATATTTTAATATCAGCATGTAAGATATGTTTTATATATATATATATATATATATATATATATATATATATATATATACACATGAAGGATATATACCTCCAATAAACTGTTTGACTTAATAAAGACAAAAGCATGTTAACTTACATGTTCTAAGCTCAGTATGCAATAAATGTCACATTTCAATAAGTTATTTTAAACATAAAAAAGTGTTCTTATTTCTATAGGATGTGCATACACACACATGGATACATTGAAAATTATGACTCAGTTTTCACACTTGAATAATTAAATAAATACCTTTGAAAAGATAGTTTTGTCTGGTTGCAGATATTTTAACTGAGGGCTCTTGTGGTCAACAATTAGCTTGAGTTGTGTCATGGCCATCTGGAAAAAAGAAGGAAACATACTGTGACAGCAAACTGGTGGGTTTCTTGTAAGATTTTACTATTAGTCAAACTGGGATTCTCCCATGAATTATAAAACCTGCAAGAGGCGTGAGCCATAAAGACATGTTTTAGTCTGAGTTCTTCAGAGAAACAGAAACAACAGGATATCTATCCATCATCTATCTCTGTATCTATCTGTGGAGAGATGGTGAGAGAGAGAGAGAGAGGGAAAGAGACTAAGAGAGAAAGAGAGAGACATGCTAAGAAATTGGGTGATGGAACTGTATGGACTGGCAAGCCCCAAATCTGTCCAGCCTGATGGTCAGGGTGCAATGAGTTTTAGTCTGAGTCCCAGAGGAGTCTGCTGTCAGAAATCCTTGTTTGAAGAAGATCAGTCATGATCTTTTCAGGTCTTCACCTGATTAGATAAGACTTGCCCACATCATGGAGAGTGCTACTATATGTCCAGTGATATAAATGTTAATCTCATCCAAACAAACAAACAAACCCACAACAAACAACACCTTCATAGAAACAACTAGACTAATGAATAATGTTTGGCCAAACTCTGGGCGTTGTGACCCCAGCCAATTTGACACATATAACCATCACAACATGAATTTAGCTACTAGAAATTGTATGCAGAGTGAAAGCTTAATTTTAAAAAAGTGACCTGGAGGGGACCTCGGTGGATCCATTGGTTAAGCATCTGACTCTTGATTCCATAATCCCACAGTCATGAGATTGCGCCTTATGTCAGGCTCCATGGTGATCTTGGAGCCTGCTTGGGATAGGCTCTCTCCCTCTCTCTCTCAGCCCCTCCTCTGCTTGCTCTCTCTCAAAACAAATAAATAAACTTAAAAAAAAAAAGGTGACCTGGAGCCCAAGTAATAACAACCAAAGGCTATATGACACCTCAAAACTAACACGTCTCCTTAGCCATTTGCCCATGGGCTGAGTGCGACAACTGGTGTGTGTTAGGTGGTTCCACCCACAGAAACAAGCTGATGATGGTGTTGGCCAGCATTTTAAAGAAAAAGAAAAAGAGCTCCTCAAGTCTGTAGATTTGCTGCTGGTGGAAAAACTCGGTATACCCTCGATATCAGGCAGCATGACCTCTTACCTCCATGATTACCATACCTAGTCTGGAGTGGTCGAAGCGGTTTTTCAACAATTTGGGATGTTGACATTTCTTTGAGATGCTTCTTTTCTTTTGTTCTTCTTAAAGGAAAAAAATAAAAATAAGCAAACTTTATGTTATACTCTTGATTTAAAAAATGAAGAGAAACACACACATAGAGGAAGACGCACAAGTATACACATGTACCATGTAGAAATCAGAAGAGGGTATTCTATGTCACATACTAGAGAATGTTCTCCAACTTTGTTGTCTAAAGAGTGTAAGTTTAGGAAAATAATTGGTAATAAATGAGGTAATTGCCATCTTAAGTTGGGAAATAAAACAAGTTGGGAAAAAGCACAATGCATGGTGGTACCAGCTGGGAAATCAAAGTTTGAACAAAGTTCTACCAGCTGGCCTCCCTCACCCCAACCATGACAATACATGCTGAGGCGATCCGAATCTGTTGCCACGACTTCCAAGTTCCATCTGAGGATTCAAGTGCACATGACTATAGTTGGAGACTAAGGGATATGGAAGGAATATGTGAGGGACAATGTATGTTCATTTCTACTGCTGCTTAAAAATCACCACAAACTCAGTATCTGAAAACAGCATGAATGTCTAAGTTCACAGTTTCTATGGGTTAGCAGTCTGGATATGGCTTAACTAAGGATCTTTTCAGAGGCTTCACTGAGATCATATTGTTAGCTGGAGCTGTGATCTCACTTGTCTTCAAAGCTCACAGTTGTTGGTGGAATGTGTTCTTTTGCAGGTATAAGAGACAGCCTTGTTTTCATGCTATGGCAATCCAGGAGCCCCACCATGGTCTAGAGACTGCTCCAGATCCCGCCCCTCTCCTCATGGCATGGCTGTATCTTCTAAGCCAGAGGGAAGGTCTCTTTCTCTTCAAATTATTCCAACCTCTTTTAAAGGCTGTTCATGTGATTAAACCCATCCAGGATAATCTCCTTTATGTGAACTCAGAGTCAATTGATTAGGGGTCTTAATTACATCTGCAAAATCCTTCTTCCAAATAATATCACAGAACCATGAAAACATTGTTCCATATTATTCACAAGCCTCCTTACACACCATGGGCAGGAAATGAACAAGGCTTGTACCCCTGGACACATCTTAGAACTCTACCTATCACAGTGAGATGGAGGGGTTCTGGAGCCCTGGGAATTCTGGACCAGATACCCTCCTCCTTGTATCACAGAACTTGGCAGTGAGGGAAGAAAATTAGTCTTAGATCCATTAACCTGCCACAGCTGAGAGCCTGAGGTGCACCCAGGCTAATCTTTGAGAAGGTAAAGGTACCAAAATCAATTGTGAACTGCCTAGAGATTTATTCAGTACTGCATTTGTTCTTTTGGAATGTTTATTTTGTTTGATTATTCATTCATTTTATGACAGATGACTTTTTAAAGAAATAAGAAATCACCAAAGAACAAGAATCTGAAAGCTAAACAGATTAATAGCCTATCAAAATGATATGAAAGTTAATTTAAAATGAAAATATGTGAACAGTCAGCCACCAGAGAAGGAAATATTATCTAAATTTAGGCAGAGCTTCCTGAAAATACAGCAGCCATTGGTGCCCTCCCCCCGCCCACCCCGTGTGGGAGTTTCCTCATTTGGAACAAGACTCAGCCCTGGAATCCAGAAAGCTGACGTCGGCTGTCCACTGGTATCAGAAAAGCCCACTAGAACCTCGTGTGCTGGCTCATTGAAGTTCTACCTCTCTGACCCTTGTTAAGCTGACAAAGAAATCTATAACTCCGGCTTTTCAACAAATAAATAACTCATTAGTAAGCAACTCCCAAGCCCACACCTGAATACATTTTGTCCTTTTTCCTGTTATCCGTCCACTGTCATTTAATTTGCAGCCCCCCAGTTGGTAGACATAAGTTAGGAGAGGACAAACTACTTTCTCACAACAAATGATAACAAAAAAAATACAGAAATGTAATGCAATAATGATAGCTACAGTGTTAGGAAAACGTTATCATATTTGAAGGCTTGCTGAACACAATTTTCAAACATTCTGAAAGTAAAAAAAAAACTTTGATCATAATTAAGACAATTACGATTAAAAGTCATTAAGGGCACGCTCACTCGACTAGCGTCTTACTTCGGCTCAGGTCATGATCTCGAGGTTCATGAGTTTGAGCCCCGCGTCGAGCTCTGTGCTGACAGCTAGCTCGGAGCTTGGAGCCTGCTTCAGATTCTGTGTCTCTCTCTCTCTCTGTCCCTCCCCTGCTTGCATTCTGGCTCGGTCTCCCTCAAAAATAAATAAACATTTGAAAAAAAATTTAATTCAATAAAAGTGAAGAATTTAACCTGACCAAATAAGATCAAATATTTCTGTCTTAATTATTTTTAAGTGGATTTTCCAGAACATTGGTTTTTAGATATGGTCTGTGGGGGAAAAAATGAGCCTATCTAAATAGATTTAAAGGATCCTACCAGTCTACCCCTCTTCATGAAAAGTCACTGTGGTGTCTATCCGGGGTGTCTTTCAGTTAGAGGGGGCCCCAAATATGAGGCAACAATTGGAGGGAAGCTAGTGGCAGGAAAGGCAAAGGAGCTCACCTGAGAGCAAAGGAGACAGAAGCAGCTTCTTTATGTCAGAATTTCTGAATCCCTCTCTATGCTGAGCTGACCGTAGAGGCCGTGAAGGCACGGTCTTGGGAATGGGATGTAGAAGGAGCCCACTGTGACCCCTGGTTGAATGCAGACAGTTGTCAGGTGGCCCACTCAAAATATCGGCAGGCCCCAACCTGACCAATGGGTTACAGACAAACAGGCAGAGTTACCTAACTCTCCCCCTTTAAAAACAGTCCCTTCCCACTGCGTCCTGACAGGTGGTCACTCCTTCGCTTTGTTCTGCCTGTTGCTGCCTTGTAGTGAACAAAGCAACACAAAATGTAGTAATGATGAACATCATTTATTATGTAAGTAATTTTGTAAAATTGGAATATGATACATTTTCTTTTTATTATCCTATTTTAACAATTGCAGTGATACATTGACAAAAACTTTCTGTTAGTTTAGTTGGAAGACATTGAATACAAAATTTTAGCTATTAGGGAAAACTTGTGAGAGTTAAACCTGAAAAGTGCTTCTTTAGAATGAGGGAGGGAGAGCGAGTGAGAGAGAGAAAGAGAGAGAGAGAGGAGAAGGGAGGATGTGATAAAGAGAAATAAGAATCTCTATTAATAAAAGTGAAATTAAGGGAATCTGGGATATGGAAAGTGGCCCCAAATTATTTCTTGTATCTTAAAGGGGAAGATATTTTGGGTTCCCATTTGGATAATTCTAAGATATTAAAAAAGTACATGTATATATGTATACATCAAATAGTAATTTATTAAACGCTAGAATTTAGAACTTTAAGAAATATTTAACATTTACATAAACCATCAAAGATGAAAACAATAAAGTCTAGTCTGCATTGTCAATGACAGCAATTAATAATGAGAAACAAGACAGAATGAGCTACTATAATTCTACATAATTTATAATTGAAAAATGTTAATAATCTACATTTTTACTGATAATATAGAATGAAAAAAATAAAGATTGATATACAAAGTAATTTTTTTCTCAAGCTGAAAAATTAATAGGAAGAAAAGGTGGTGTGAATCATTAAATCAAAGGATTTAAAACCTTTGTATATATTGACAGCTTCTGAAAGAATTAAATTTAATGAAGGTTGAAACTAATGTTGATAGAAAATACATTATTACAAAGAATAGAGTGAGGTATACCTCATCAACCTGATACTGAAAAATTAATTGAACTAATGAAAATATTCTAATAATTATCAGGAACAGTTATAAATATTTTATCAAAATGATTATTTAATAGTGGCCTAGAATATCACACACTACAAAAGAACATGACATAGAAATAAAAGCCATACTCACCAGAAAAGAGACACAATTATAATCTGCAGATGATCACTATTGCCCCAAGTAGCTTAGCAATTGTTAGGAGGTACTTGGTTGCCGAAGGCAGTAGAGTACATGTCTCTTGTTCTCTGGGTTGTGAGTTCAAGCCCCATGATGGGTGTAGACCTGACATTTAAAAAAAGTAAAAAAATAGTTTAAAAACATTAGAATTAACATAATATGACCTATATATATTAAATGAAATTAAAATAAGACTTTCTCATATACAAAAATTTCCAGGAAGAAAATGTAATCATAAAACAATCCTATGATCAATAGAAAAAGAATTGATAAACCTACCTGCACTAACTTTTCTAAATGTTATGAGCACAGATATGAAAAAAAATCTTTAAAAAGTAACTGAGAGAAACCGAACAAGTAAAGAGAGCACTGTGCCCCTTAGAGGAATCTGAATATCATATAGACTATTCGAAATTTCACAGATCAATTTGTGTGACGGATGCAAGTCTTACAAACTGTAATTCCTAGTATTTTCTTTCTTCTGCCCTCCACAGTGACTCTTTCAAAACTCCTGTAAATTCTCATATTTATGATATTTTTTCCTTTTCTCAATGAACCTTCTACCTTACAGAGCAGTTCAAGCCGTAAGCAAACTCTTGCCTTGACTCTGTGCTCTCAGGTATGTTCCTTCTTCCTTCCTATTTCAGTAGTCAAGTTACTCTCACTGCAGTATGGCCGGTGACCTGGCATGTGATCCCAGCTCCATCAGCCTTGTCAGGGACAGCTTTCCAACGACATTGATGTCCCCATTGTCTTTAGTAATTTCTGTGTCACTCAATCCAATGTACAGTTTTAAGAATACATCTTACTTTAGGTCTGTGATAGTTCTTGTGTTTTTGGCTAAATTTGTCTCGCAACACTGTCCCCTTCCTGACACAAGGTCAGGATTGAATGGGGACCCCTCATAGCTGGGTGGAATTTTGTGATCTGTGTGCTAATAAGACATTGTGATTCTGGGTCAAATGCCTTTTTTAGTACACAAACATAATGGTGTTTGTGTCTCTGTAGTATGGCGGAAAGGTAACATTCAATCAGCGATGCTTCCCAGGCCGGGGCTACCAGTGAGGAAGAGTGTGGGTGCTGCTTGCTGCCACCGCATAGCCTGTTATGGAACTTGTTATGAAATCCAACATCGCAGACCAGTCCGTGTTAAGCAAACCTTGAAATGTTTATCGTTTCTGATTGTATCATGTTTCTATTATCCTCATACATTCCTCAACAGCTATCTCACAGATCTTAATGTTTCTTAACGTTCTGTGACAAATATGTCTCACATCATTAGATGGCTTCACTTATCTTTTACAAGCAAATAATTCTCCAGTGTCTATACCTAGCCTTGGGGGGGGGGGGAGGGGAAACACGTACACGAACAAAAGACACATTTTTTTCTCTTTCTTTCTTACTTTCTGTTTTAGACACACACCTCCAATTGCCTACCAAGAAAAGTCTACTATTTTACTTAGATGATGAGCATTTTGGTCCTAAACCAAGTTGATAAACTTACCTCACCCATAAATGGTTGAAGCCACTCTCCCATGTGATTCAAGTTTTAAGAACTGGAATAATTCAACACTTAAGTGCCACCCATTATGCATGTCTGAGGCTTACATTCTACTGAGGACAAACTAATGACAGTAATACAGAGTTTCATGCTTTGACGGTCACACCCTGAACCTGAGAAGTGAGCAGATGAGGTCGCGTCAAACTTACAGGTGAAACAGTTAGGGGTTACAGATGCTAAGAAACCTGCAAAGACATGGGGTCTTTGCAAGTGGTCAGGTCCAAAGCAAAACAGAACTCCGGGACAGCACACACAGTGCTGTGGTGGCTGCTTTCTATGATGCCCGGGGCAGCGTGGCGCCTGGCAGATGTGTGCTCCTAGCTCTGCAGCCCACACACCCTCCTCGCAGTCCTCGGGTTGGGAGCCCCACGACAATTCGGAGCGGTAGCAGGAGACTCAAGTTTTGTGGTCCTGACGGGCATAGACACCAAAAGCAGTACATTAAAAGGTGATATATTGCTTGTCATTAAATGGCCAGTGCCAGGAAACATTTTGTTGAAACTAATAACTTTTAAAAGAAGAACCAAAATTAAGTACGACTGAGATTGAGTTCCTTGATATTTTTCACAGCTAGGAGGTAAGTGATTACAGAGATCAAAATGGAAAGATAACTAAAAAAAAAGAAGGATGTATTTCTTTTACAAATCTGGTACTTAATTATATTTCATTGAAATAATGGTTTTTATACATAAAGCATTGGTGCTAGATTCTTGCTTGAAAATCAAACTTATATAAAATCATATATATATATATATATATATATATATATATATATATAAGTAACAGTATCAGTATGGTGATTTGACTATGTAATACTTGAAATCTGTGTATACTTTCTCATTTCAGAAGGACTTTAAGTTCCTTGTGGTTCAGTACTTTGCGTGTGTGTATTGTGAATGCTGTCCACTTATATCTAATACAACATTCTGTCTGTAGCAATTATAGAAAGTATTTTTGTCTCATCGACTGAAAACATAAATGACAATTCATAGCCTAATAGACTGCCGTACGAAAACAAGATTTACTACATTACTCATATAACTACTTCAGACAGCTCAACGTTGTTGGTTTGCTGGATTTTAATCTGAATCGAGGAGGCTCATTTTATTTCTGTTTCCTACACAGACACAGTCCATATCTTGGGATGACAATGCCTGTGTTACAAGAGCTCAGCATCTTCAGTGGCTATCAGACTCTCAAAAATTCAGGGTCGGTAATGGTACACTGGCGTATCGGATGAAAATATTTTGTGTGTCTTTTAACTGGTTAAAAAGACAATTACAACTATGCTTTATGTGAACGGCAATACTCCATTCCAATTTAAAACCTGGCACGTTCAAACCTTTTTATTTAATTTTGCAAAAGGTATAATATTGACTTTAGGAGATTTTCATCAGTGAAAATAATGATTTTTTTCCTACTTAACTGGTACACATAAATTATCTGCAGAAAAGTAATGAGTCTGTCACTGCTAAACTATCAGATATTATATCTGCCTTTAACCATTTACATTGGTGAAATGGAGAAAATTAGCAATATGTTCATTTATCATTATTATGCATTGTTTACCTGATTTTCTCTGAGTTCAGGCTCATAACCCGTGAATTATTAGATCAGAGGGTAAGTTAAGCAAATTTCTATTTCCTTTTCCCCACACAATCCTGCAAAACAGTCTCACAATTTTGTAAAACACAGGAGCATTTGAAATGTAGTGGGAAGTGCTCTCTGACAAGAGCATCTGCCCCCTCTCCGCATACCGGCTTCTCTTCTGGAGCACTGTTTGGAGGAGACGAACATTCAGCCTCCTGCGAGGTAAAAGGATAGTTCCCATGTGACAGTTTCCTCTTCTCTCTTGAGAGGGTATTCAGGTGGAACACCAGCTCTGACCTGACCGGCCAACATCAGACTCAACATTCAAGTTCACTTCTCCTATGCCCCAGCTCTTATGCTAGTTAACATTCTTAATTCCCCCCAGGTGTTTTGCTTTTATTCAAAACGTATCATAATTGTACGGTTTTCACTTAGGTCAAAATGCTCCCAATGCTTCTGCTAATGGCCTTAGGTGGGAGGCTAGTTCCTTGGATGTGGGAATTGGCCATCACATCAATTTGTTTAATACAAAAGGTAAGGAGTCAGTAAAATATACTTGAAAATTTTCATGACATTATAAAGTTCCTTGAAAAGGGATTCATGAATACATGTAGTTTGTGAGATGAGAACAGTACTATAATTTATTATTACTGTTAAGTTTACTTTTTTCACCCGGACCCTCAGAAATCATTGGTCTTTTCTGGGTCCCAGTTTTCTTTAAGAAATCGAGGACCACATGCTGGGTATCGGAGCAGTGTATTCTATCCATCTCCTCAGTAACACCACCAACCGCCAACCAGAATAGCAGCAGTGCTGTGCGCAGAAGGGGAAAGGAGGCACAGGCCAGCATGGCATCTCGTGGCAGGTGGAGAAGGGACAGGAGCGAAGCAGGTGGGCCTCCAGGCCCTTTATTTAGAGTCCCAGGCCATACAGAGATTATGAGAATTGACTTTATTCCTTTTGAAATTCTGGCTTCATTTTATCAACAAAAAATAAGGTGCTTTAACTTTATATTTTCTGAGATTTTATATTGAAAATAGAATGGATGTTCCCTGGATTATTTAACGATTCTCATTAAAATAATGTTTTTAATTAATCACATAAACTTGCCTCACATCATAAATGATTGTTATATAGCCATATTTCATCTGTACTTTACTGTTTTTAACGTTTATGTATGTATGTGTGTATGTATGTATGTATGTATTTCAAGAGCAGGAGAAGGGCAGAGAGACAGGGAGGCAGAAGATCTGAACTGGGCTCCACACGGTCAGCACGGAGCCAGATGTGGGACTGCAACCTCTCAAACTGTGGGATCATGGCCTGAGTCGAAGCAGGATGCTTAACTGACTGAACTACCCAGGTGCCCCTGCATTTTCATACTGAGCGCTTTCTGCCAAATAAAGTATTATTCCATATTTACCCATTATTGTACCATGTTACCTTTTCCTTTCATGTATGTAGTTTCTGGGAACACTGTTTCAAAATTAGGTAATGTTTTCAGTTTTTTTATTTCAGTAGACGCAGTCTAATTTTGTAAAAGACATAAACTTTCAAAGAGTTTTATGGTTCATGCTGATTTTGTGAAGTAAGCTAAGGCAAAGATAGGACTGTGGTTAACTTAAACTAACAGTCTGAGGACATTGCATATGGATGCCTCTCTCTTGAACTGTGAAATGAAAGACAAGTAGGGCAGGGTTGATGGACACGTAAAGTGACAGAGCAGAACTGGTCATCAGCAGTGGTCCTGCTTCCTACAATGGCCAACATCCACGAAAGATACAAGAAGATAAGAAATAAACCAGACGGGATGCCTACTGCAAAAGTGGTTAATGCCATACAGTGTGCAATAAACATTCTTGTAAAATTTTGGTACTTTTCAAAATATAAAGGTTATTTGTTTGTTTTTGATTGTGTTTTGTATTTGAATTGCTGTTAACATTTTTCCTGAGAAAATTTTATATATTTTATTACTCATCACAAACTTTATTAATAGCCTGGTCATACACCATGGCTTTTTACCGAAAGGACAAATTTACCATTTACCAAAAGGACAAATATTATATAGATGAGTTTGTAAAGAGATATTTTCACTAGTGTCTGCTTCACAGAATGTAAAGTATTGTTATGCATAATTTCTGAAGAGATCTTTATTGGTGAGTTCAGGAAAATGTAAGGTTTAGTTCTTGAACAAAAACTGAGCTTTATTGGGGCACCTGGGTGGCCCAGTTGAGTGTCTGACTGCGGCTCAGGTCATGAGAGCCCCAAGTTGGGCTCTGTGCTGATAGCTCAGAGCCTGGACCCTGATTCAAATTCTGTGTCTCCCTCTCTCTCTACCCCTACCCCATTCACACTCTGTCTGTCTCTCTCTCAACCATAAATAAACATAAAAAAAAAAAACGCTCAGCTCTATTGGAAAGAACTCTCATTGGAGAGTCAGGCTGTGACCTGACCACTGTCTCCCCTTCACTGATGGCTAGGTCAGCAAAGCTGTATTCATAAGAGTTGGGACCAAAATTTGAATAACAAGGACTTCAAACAGGGCAAAACATCCTACTCATAGGAACAAAGTTACCTTAGAAAGAGCCAGAGCATGAGATGAAGACAAAGATTTCAGAAATAAGCTGTTAAAAGTAGGTTTGGCAGCTAATCAAAAGGCAGAATCAAGACTAAAAAGAGGCAAATGAAAGGACCCAAATGGAACATGAATAGAGAAGAGGGTTGTTGGGAGTGACTATTGCTGTAGGTGCAGAAATGTCCACAGCGTCCTTGCATAGCTGGGATGGACTGACATGGCGGTTTATCTTCTGGAACAACCTAGAAAGCTCCTCTTAACTCAAGATTCTTAGCTAGGTCCTAAGACTTTTCAGTTTTCTCGAACACCCCATTCTTAGAGCTCTGTGCTGGCGTAGCCAGTGATACTGCTCAATTTCTTCATGCATACAACTAACAGACTATTGAAAAATCCAGTAAGCAAAAGGACTTTGCTAGCATGCATTACATAATGATGACTGTATTTTTATTATAATCATAAAATAAAAAAGCAACTAACATTTATGGAGCTTAATTTGTTATAGACCCTGCACTAAGAATACATTATACATTATCTCCTCTAACTTTCCACACACTCATTATATAGTTGTTACTGTTATCACTAACAAATACAGAAAGTTTTACTCAGGTTTATGAAGTTTAATAAGCTACAAAGTTACAGAGTTGAGAGTGGAGACCCAGCTTTTGACCTAACTCTTATGTCTCTAACACCAAGAGTTGTATTAACAGTTTCTTCTTTACAGATGTTGATAATGACCATCGCTAGGCAGATTATTGCCACAGTGCTGCCCCATAGTAGGCATAGTGAATGAATGAATGAATGAATGAATGAATGAAGAACCATTACATTTGTTTTCCCTTCTCTGGATAAATAATATCTATTATCTCTATCGCTTCCTCACCCCTTTGCAAAAGCTTTAATAATAGTTACTTGTTGCCAGACATGCATTAATTGTGACATGAAGAAAGGAGTGTGGGCATTTGAGGACTCAGGATAAGTTCTCAACAGTGTGAAGTGGAGAGAACACGTGGAGAGAAAGAGCTGACTAAAGAGAAGCCCAGACGAGGGCCAACATCAAGACAGAGCACCATCTGGGGGGAACGTGACCGAGAATCCCCTTCCCTGGCCTGCTCTGGAAGAAAACTCAAAATTGTTATCCAGGAAACTGAACTTGAGTTTGCTAATGTTGAATGTGGATTGGAAACCTAGGTCATCACATTTATAGCGAAGGAAAGGTGACTGTCAATGACTGAGAGATGGGGGGAGAGCCATGTACAAAAGTACTTACTCCATCTTCAGTCTCTTCTCTGAAGGGGCAGCGTCAATGCTTTCAAACCCTTTCCTGTGTGTAGTTTTAAAAATGTATTGTGTGTGCATACACTTAATATTCCAGAGTTACACTGATGAGCTAATGCTTGAATTTTCATTTATCATCTAAACCCAATGGTTTAATTAAGCTTTGATACATTTTAATTAAATGTTTAACCTGAAGGAAAGCTTACAAAACAGTGCAAGATGCTTATTTCTAGTATGTAGTTCATGCACTAAATCCACATATAAACATTCATATAGCTTATTAATATTTAAAACTACTCTTCTAGCTTCCAGCTGTCTTTTAATCAAATGTGGTATTTCAAATATATCAAATAAAATTAGAGGTTTATTAAGTGTTGCTGATATTTGAGTAAACTTTAAATTCACACACTAGAACTAGAAGGTTTATTCTTAGACCTTTGAAATTGCAGAAACAATATTTCTTGTCTTCTTAGAACTTTAGTAATAAACTATAAGGCACACCTCAGAAGTATTGTGGGTTCAGTTCCAGACCAGCACAATAAAGCAAATATTGCAATAAAGTCAAATGAACTTTCTAGTTTTTCAGTGCATATAAAGGTTATGTTTATACTATACGCAGTCTGTCAAGTGTGCAAGAGCATTAATCTTAAAAAACCATTACATGCACTAATTGAAATATATTTTACTGCTAAAAATTCTAGTTATCATCTGAGCTTTCAGGGAGTCGTATCCTTTTTGCTGCTGGAGGGTCTCGCCTTGATTCTGAGGGCTGCTATACGATCAGGGTGGTGGCTGCTGAAGTTTGAAGTGGCTGTAACAATTTCTTGTTTTTAATTTTATTTTTTAATGAATTTTTCTTTCATTGAGATAAGTTGTTTTTTAAAAAGTTTTTTTTTTAATTCCAGTTACTTACAACAGTGTTATATTAGTTTCAGGTGTACAAGATAGTATTAGACACTTCCATATGTCACGCTGTGCGCATCGCAACAAGCGCCCTCCTTAATCCCTACGTTTATGTAATCCATCCCCCATTCACCTTCCATCTGGTAACCATCAGTTTAATTAAAACTGTGTTTCTTGGTTTTTCTCTCTCACTTTCCCCTTTGTTCTTTGTTTTGTTTCTTAAATTCCACATATGAGTGAAATCCTATATTTGTCTTTGACTTACTTCTCTTAGCAGTAAAAATTCTAGCTCCACCCAGGTCAGTGTAAATGGCAAGATTTCATTCTTTTTTATGGCTGAGTAATATTCCACTATATATTTTATCTATTCTAAACTTTTCATTTTTTTATTTTTTAAATTTATTTATAGTTTATTGTCAAGTTGGTTTCCATATAACACCCAGTGCTCTTCCCCACAAGTGTCCTCCTCCACGACCATCACTGCCTTCCTGTTCCCCCTCTATGTATTTTTTATTCATTCATCTATCAACAGACATGTAGGCTGCATCCATATCTTGGCTATTGTTAGTAAGGCTGATATAAACATAGGGGTACACGTATCTCTTT
>PJEM01013901.1:0-38160 GCA_004023845.1 Helogale parvula
ATATAACACCCAGTGCTCTTCCCCACAAGTGCCCTCCTCATTACTACCACCTTCCTTCCCCCTCCTGCTCCCCTTTCAATCATCCATTCGTTTTCAGTATTCAATAGTCTCTCATGATTCATGTCCCTCTCTCGCCCCAAATCTCTTTTCCCCTTCCCCTCCCTATGGTCCTCTGTTAGACCTATGAGTGCAAACATATGGTATCTGTCCTCCGCCTGACTTATTTCGCTTAGCATGACACCCTCTAGGTCTATCCACTTTCCTACAAATGGCCAGATTTCATTCTTTCTCATTGCCATGTAGTACTCCATTGTATATATATACCATATCTTGATCCATTCATCAGGTGATGGACATTTAGGCTCTTTCCATGATTTGCCTGTTGTAGAAACTGCCGCTATGAACATTGGGGTACATGTGCCCTTATGTATCAGCACTTCTTTATCCCTTGGGTAAATCCCTAGCAGTGCTATTGCTGGGTCATAGGGGAGTTCTATCGATAGTTTTTTGAGGAGTCTCCACACTGTTTTCCAGAGCGGCTGCACCAGTTTACATTGCCACCAACAGTGTAGGAGGGTGCCCGTCTCTCCACATCCTCACTAGCATCAATATTCCCTTATATGTTCATTTTAGCCACTCTGACTGGCATGAGGTGGTATCTCAGTGTGGTTTTGTTTTGTATTTCCCTGATGATGAGTGATCTGAGGATCATTCACGTGTCTGTTGGCCATCTGGATGTCCTCTTTGGAGAAGTGTCTGTTGATGTCTCCTGCCCATTTTTTCACTGGATTATTCATTTTTCAGGTGTGGAGTTTGGTGAGTTCCTTGTAGATTTTGGATACTACCCCTTTATCTCATATGCCATTTGCAACTATCTTATCCCATTCTGTCGGTTGCCTATTAGTTTTCTTGATTGTTTCCTTTGCCGTGCAGGAGCTTTTTATCTTGATGAGGTCCCAATAGTTCATTTTTATTTTTGATTCCCTTGCCTTTGGGGATGCATCGAGTAGGAAATTGCTGCAGTTGAGGTCAAGGAGGCTGTTTACTATATTCTCCTCGAGGGTTTTTATAGTTTCCTGTCTTACATTCAGGTCCTTTATACATTTTGAGTTTATTCTTGTGTATGGTGTAAGAAAGTAGTCTAGTTTCACTCTTCTGCATGTTGCTGTCCAGTTCTCCCAGACCATTTGTTAAAGAGGCTGTCTTTTTTTTCATTGGATACTCTTTCCTGCTTTGTCAAAGATTAATTGGCTACACATTTGTGGGTCAATTTCTGGGTTCTCTATTCCACTCTACTGGTCTCTGTGTCAGTTTTTTGTAACAATACCATATAGTCTTGATGATTAAAGCTTGGTAGTAGAGGCTAAAGTCTGGTATTGTGATGTCTCCTCTGTTGGATTTCTTGAATATTACGTTGGCTATTCAGGGTCTTTTGTGGTTCCCTACAAATTTTAGGGTTGTTTGTTCTAGCTTTGAGAAGAATGCTGATGCAATTTTGATGGGGATTGCATTGAATGTATAGATTGAGTTGGATAGTAATGACATTTAAAAATGTTTATTCTTCCAATCTATGAAAATGGAATGTTTTTCCATTTCTTGGTGTCTTCCTCAATTTCTTTCATAAGTTTCTTATAGTTTTCATCATATATGTCTTTTACATCCTTTTAAATTTATTCCTAGGTATTTCATGTTTTTTTGGGCAATTGTGAATGGAATCAGTTTTTTGATTTCTCTATCCGTTGCTTCATTATTGGTGTATAAGAATGCAACCGATTTCTGTACATTGATGTCAAACCCTGCAACTTTACTGAATTCATAGATCAGTTGTAGAAGGCCTCTGGTGGAGTCGATCGGGTTTTACATGTAGAGTATCATGTCATCTGCGAAAAGTGAAAATTTGACTTCTTCTTTGCCAATTCTGATGTCTTTTATTTCTTTTCATTGTCTGATTGCTGAAGCTAGGACTTTCCACACTATTTTAAACAACAGTGGTAAGAGTGGACACCCCTGTCGTGTTCCTGATCTCAGGGGAAATCTCTGTTTTTCCCCATTGAGGGTGATATTAGCAGAGAACTTTTCATAAATTGCTTTTATAATGTTTAAGTAGTTCCACCTACTCTGACTTTCTCAAGGATTTTTATTAAGAAAATGCGCTATATTTTCTCAAATGCTTTTTCTGCATCTATCAACAGGAACATGTGGTTTTTATCTTTTCTTTTGTTAATGTGATGTATCACATTGATGGATTTGCAAATATTGAACCAGCCCTGTAACCCAGGTATGAATCACACTGGATCTTGGTAGATAATTCTCTTATATGCTGTTGAATTTGATTTGTTAGTATCTTGATGAATATTTTTCCGTCTGTATTCATTAAGGATATTGGTCTGTATTACTTTTTTTTCTCATCTCTGTCTAATTTGTGAATAAAAGTGATGCTGACTTCATAGAATGAGTTTGGAAGTTTTCCTTCTAATTCTATTCTTTGGAATAGTTTGAGAAGAATGGGTATTAGCTCTGCTCTAAATGTTTGGTAGAATTCTCCTGGGAAGCCATTTGGCCCTGGGCTCATTTTTTGGGAAGATTTTTGATAATAGATTTGGTTTCTCCACTGGTTATCAGTCTGTTCATACTTTCTATCTCTTCTCGTTTAAATTTTGATAGTGCATGTATGTTTAGGAATTTGTCCATTTCTTCTAGATTGTGCAGTTTGTTGGTGAATAGTTTTTCATAGTAATCTCTAATGATTGCTTGTATTTCTAATGATTGGTTGTAATAAATTCATTTTCATTCATGGTTTTGTCTACTTGGGTGTTCTTTTCTTTTTAAGGAGCCTGGCTAGAGGTTTATCAATTTTGTTTATTTATTCAAAGAACCAACTCTTGGTTTCATTGATTGGCTCGACTGTTCTGTTGGATTCTATATTATTTAGCTCTGCCCTAGTCTTTATTATTTCTTTTCTTCTGCTGGGTTTGGGGTGTTTTCGCTGCTCCCCTTCTATTTCCATTATGTGCTCTGTTAGATTTTGAATTTGCGCTTTTTCTAGTTTCTTGAGATTGGCCTGGATTGCAATATACTTTCCTCTTAGGACTGACTTTGCTGCATCCCAGAGAGTTTGGATTGTTGTATTTTCGTTTTCATTTGTTTCCATATATTTTTTAATTTCTCCTCTAGTTGCCTGATTATCCCAATCATTCTTTACTAGGGTGGTTTTTGACCTCCACATTTTTGGATGTTTTCCAGACTTTTTCCTGTGACTCATCTCAAGTTTCATAGTATTGTGATCTGAAAGTGTGCATGGTATGATCTCAGTTTATTTATATTTATGAAGGGCTGCTTTATGTCCTAGTATGTGATCTATCTTGGAGAATGTGCCATGTGTACTTGAGAAGAAGGTGAATTTCCTAACTTCAGGATGCAGAGTTCTATATATATCTATCAATTCCATCTGTTTCAATGTGTCATTCAGATCCATTGTTTCCTTTTTTAAAAAATAGTTTATTGTCAAATTGGTTTTTATATAACACCCAGTGTCTCTCCCCACAAGTGCCACTGCTCCATGACTGACACCCTCTTCCCCCATCACCCTCCCCCATCAGCCCTCAGTATTCAATAGTCTCTCATGATTTCTGTCCCTCTCTCCCCAACTCCCTTTCCCCCTTCCCCTCCCTAGGGTCCCTATTAGGTTTCTCCTGTTAGACCTATGAGTGCAAACATATGAGATCTGTCCTTGTCCACCCGACTTATATCACTTAGCATAACACCTTCGAGGTGCATCCACTTTGCTACAAATGGCCATATTTCATTTTATTTATGTATATACATATATAATCTCCACACCACATCTTCTTGATGCATTCATCAAGCAATGGACATTTAGGCTCTTTCCATGATTTGTCTATTGTAGAATGTGCTGCTGTGAACACTGGGGTACATGTGCCCCTATGCGTCCGCACCTCTGTATCCTTTGGGTAAATCCCTAGCAGTGCTATTGCTGGGTCATAAGGGAGTTCGACTGATAGTTTTTTGAGGAACCTCCATACTGTTTTCCAGAGTGGCTGCACCAGTTGACATTCCCACCAACAGTGTAAGAAGGTGCCCATTTCTCCACATCTTTGCCAGGACCTATAGTCTCTTGATTTGTTCATTTTAGCCACTCTGACCAGTGTGAGGTGGGATCTCAGTGTGGTTTTGATTTGTATTTCCCTGATGATGAGTGACATTGACCATCAATTCATGTGCCTGTAGGCCATCTGGATGTTCTCTTTGGAGAAGTGTCTGTTCAGATCTTCTGCCCATTTTCTCACTGGATTATTCATTTTTCAGGCATGGACTTTTGTGTGTTTCTTGTAGATTTTAGAAACTAGCCCTTTATCCGATATGCCATTTGCCACTATCTTTTCCCACTCTGTCAGTTTGTTTGCTTGTGTGTTTTATTTGTCTATTTGTGTGTTTTTGTTTCCAGTTCATTTGTTTGTTTCCCTTTATAGGGCTACTTCAAGGAACAAACCAAAGCACACCTGGTGGAGGGTCCAAAACATCACTATGAGTAGGGAAATAAAATAATCAAAGTCACGACAACAGAGAGCATGTAACACTCTCCAAAAAACACCTCCTGAAGGGCTAGGCTCTAGACAGCATAAAAGCACCTTAAATATCACAGTACCTGCTGCTGAAGAGCATATAACAGGCTTTTAAAACTTACAAGGGACATAAAATTAGCCAAAAAATTAAAAAATTAGCTACCTTTAAGCTGAGACAGCCCCATGCATCGGCCCTCACTTAAGTTTTCAAAGGAGATCATGGGACTGGTGTTGCTTCTGCCCAGGCGACTGGTCTGGGTGGAAGCCTAACATTAGCCGTGGCTGTTTCCCCCATGGGGCCTTGAGTCCCAGGTCCAGGAAAACCTCAATACCTGGGACCAGAAGTGGTGCAGGGGGAATCAGTGTGAAGTACGGAGCACCACCTTGCCTTGTCTTCAGCCTGCATGCTGTTGCAGTGTGGGGGAAGGAGGTCCCTGTGTCCCTGGACCTGAGAGAGAGATGGTTCCCTGAACCCCATGGCAAACCCCTGCCAGCAACTTGCCATGCACCGTAAACTCAGCCCTCTGGGCAGACGCTTTTCTGCATGGGTGATCGGTTGCTGGAGCCTCCTGGACTCTAACCCTAACCATGGCCACGGATCTACAGCTCACCCTAATTCTAAGCTGACCCCAGTGTCTCACCAGCACCTTTCACCTGAACCAGCCCCTCCCATCGACCCTCCCTCCAGTCCTCAAGGGAGATCACAAGAAAGGTGTTGTTTCTCCCCTGGCGACTTCCTTGAGTGGAACCCTAACCCTAGCTGAGGCTCTGTCCCATATGGGGCCCCAGCCACAGGTTCAAGAAAAGCTGGGGCCCCAATCCCAGAAGTTGTACAGGGTGAATTGGCTTGACATAGAGAGCTCCTACATGTTATTTCTCCAGCCTGAATGCTGTTTCAGCGTAAAGAATGGAGGTCTGGGTGTCAATGGGCCTGAGCGAGAGATGGTCCCCCGAAACCCACGGAAACCCTACTGACAACTTGCCATGCCTCGTAAACTCAGGCTTCTGGACAGACACTTTTCCACCTGGCAGATCGGTTGCTAGGGCCTCCTGGGGTCTTACCCTGTCCCTATCCATGGATCTACATGTCACCCTAACCCTAAGCCGACCCCAGTGTCTCACTACTACCTTTCAGCTGAGCCAGACCCTCCCATCAGCTCTCACTTCAGTCATCAAGGGAGATCACTGGACTGGTGTTGCTTCTGCCCTGGCGACTCCCATGGGTGAAACCACATCCCTAGCCGGGGCTCTGTCCCCCATGGGGCCCCGAGTCCCAGCCCCGATAAACCTCAAGACCTGGTGTAGGGTGAATCAGCATGAAGTATGGAGCACCACCTTGCCATGTCTTCAGCCTGCATGCTGTCCCAGCGTTAGCGATGGAGGTCCCTGGGTCCCTGGATCTGAGCGAGAGACAGTGCCCCGAAACCCTCAGCAAACCCTGTTGACAACTTGCCATGCACCCTAAACTCAGGCCTCTGGGCAGACCCTTTTCCGCCTGGCAGATCGGTTGCTGGAGTCTCCTGGGATCTAACCCTAACCCTAGCCACAAACCTACAGCTGAATTTAACTCTAAGCGAACCCCCGTGACTCTAGCCACCTTTCAGCTTAGCCAGTCCCAGGCATCTGCCCTCACTTAAGTTTGCAAAGAGATTGCGGGACTTGTGTTACTTCTGCCCTGGCGACTCCCCTGGGTGGAATCCAATCCCTAGCCGGGGTTCTGTGCCCTGTGGGGCCCCGAGTCCCAGGATTGGGAAAGCTTCAAGACCAGGGACCAGAAGTGGTGCAGGGTGAATCAGCGTCAAGTTAGGAGCAACGCCTTGCCATGTCTTCAGCCTGCATGCTGTCACAGCGTGGGCGACAGAGGTCCCTATGTCCCTGGACCTGACCAAGTGATGGTCTCCCGAAACCCATTGCAAAACTTTGCAGGCAAATCGCCATGCGCCCTATCCTCAGCCCTCTGGGCAGACGCTTTTCTGCCTGGCAAATCAGTTGCTGAAGCCTCCTGAAATCTAACCCTAACCCTAGTCACGGATCTACAGCTCACCCTAACCCTAAGCCAACCCCAGTTTCTCACTGGCGCCTTTCACCTGATCCTGCCCCTCCCATTGGCCCCCCCTCCAGTCCTCAAGGGAGATCACAAGACTGGTGTTGTTTCTGACCTGGCTACTCCCCTGGGTGGAACCCTATCCCTAGCCGAGGCTCTGTCCCCCGTGCAGACCCAGCCCCGGGTTCAGGAAAAGCTGTGACCCCAATCGTAGAAGTTGCACAGGGTGAATCAGTGTGACATAGCACCAACTTGCCATGTTTAGCCTGAATGAAATTTCAGCGTGGAGAACAGAGGTCTGGGTGTCCCTGGACCTGAGCAAGAGATGGTCCCCCGAAACCCATTGCAAACCCTGCCAAAAAGTTGCCATGTGCCCTAAACTCAGGCCTCTGGGCAGATGCTTTTTCGCCTGCCAGATCGGTTGCTGGAGCCTCCCGGGGTCTTACCCTGGAGCTCTCCACAGATCTACACATCACCCTTACCCTAAGCCGACTCCAGTGTATCACTGCTACCTTTCAGCTGAGCCAGACCCTCCCATCGGCCCTCACTTCATCATCTAGGGAGAGCACTGGACTGGTGTTTCTTCTGCCCTGGTGACTCTCCTGGGTGGAACCCTAACCCTAGCTGGACTCTGTCCCCAATGGGGTGCTGAGTTCCAGGTCCTGGGAAACCTCATCTCCTGGAACCAGAAGCGGTGCGGGGTGAATCGGTGTGAAGTATGGAGCACCACCTTGCCATGTCTTCAGTCTGCATGATGTCGCAGCGTTGTAGATGGAGGTCCCTGTGTCCCTGGACCTGAGCAAGTGATGGTCTCCCGAAAACCATGGCAAAGCTTTGCAGGCAACTTGCCATGCGCCCTAAACTCAGCCCTCTGGGCCGACTCTTTTCTGCCTGGCTGATCAGTTGCTGGAGTTTCCTGGGATCTAACCCTAACCCTAGCCATGGATCTACAGCTCACCCTAACCCTAAGCCGAACCCCGTGACACGAGCCACCTTTCAACTGAGCCAGAAACGCGCATCGGCCCTCACTTAAGTTTTCAGAGGAGATCACGGGGCTGCTGTTGCTTCTGTCCTGGCGACTGCCCTGGGTGGAGCCCTAACCCTCGCAGGGGCTCTGGCTCCATGGGGCCTCGAATCCCAGGACCCGAAAACCTCAACAACTGGGATCAGAAGTTCTGCAGGGTGAATCTATGTTAAGTATGGAGCATCACCTTGCCATGTCTTCAGCCTCCATGTTGTCCCAGCATTGGTGACGGAGGTCCCTGGGTCCTTGGACCTGAGGGAGAGATGGTACTCGAACCCTAGGGCAAAGCCCTGCCAGAAACTTGCCATGAGCCCTAAATTCAGCCCTCTCAGCAGATGCTTTCCCGCCTGACTGATCAGGTGCTGGAGCCTCCTGGGATATAACCCTAACCTTAGCCATGGATCCAAAGGTCACTCTAACCCTAAGCTGATCCCCGAGACTCCCGCCACCTTTCAGCTGAGCCAGCCCTGTGCAATGGCCCTCACTTCAGTTTTCAAGGGGATCACAGGACTGGTGTTGCTTCTGCCTTGGCAACTCCCCTGGGTGGAACCCTAACCCTAGTCGTGGCACTGTCCCCCATGGGTCCCCATGCCCGACATGAGGAAAAGCTGGGGCCACTGGCCCAGAAGTTGTGCAGAGTGAATCAGCGTGACATAGACAGCACCAACATGCCATGTCTTCAGCCTGCATGCTGTTGCAGCATGGGGGACAGAGGTCCCATTGTCCCTGGAGTTGAGCGAGAGACGGTCCACCGAACCCCAGTGAAAAGCCCTGCTGGCAACTTTCCATGCACCCTAAACTATGCACTCTGGGAAGACACTTTTATGCTAGTGGGTCAGTTGCCGGAGCCTCCTGGGATCTAACCCTAACCCTAGCCACCCATCTACACGTCACCCTCACCCTAAGCCGACCCCCTAGACTCTCTGCCACCTTTCAACTGAGCCAGCCACAGGACTGGTGTTGCTTCTGCACCAACAACTCCCCTGGGTGGAACCCAACCCTAAGAAGGGCTCTGCCCACAGGGGGCCCCGAGTCCCAGGTCCAGGAAAAGCTAAAGACCAGGCCCAGAAGTGGTGCAGGGTGTGAAGTACGGAACACCACTTTGCCATGTATTCAGCCTGCATACTGTCCCAGTGTGGGGGACAGAGGGACTGGTGTCCCTGGACGTGAGCAAGAGACGGTTCCCCAAACTTCAGGGCAAAACGTGCAGGCAACTTACCAGGTGTCCTAATCTCAGCCATCTGGGAAGATGTTTTTCCACCTGGTGGATTGGTTGCTGGAGCCTGCTGGGGTCTAATCTTAACACTAGCCACAGATATACATTTCACCCTATCCCTAAATTACCCCAGGGACTCCCTGCAATCTTTCAGCTGAGACAGCCCCGCGCATCAGCCCTCACTTCAGTTTTCAAGGGAGATCACAGGACTGGTGTTCTTCGGCCTTGGCAACTTCCCTGGGTGCAACACTAAGCCTTGCCATGACACTTTACCTCATTGGGGCCCAGCCCCAGGTTCAGGAACAGCTGGGACCCCAGGCCCAGAAGTTGTGCAAGGTGAATCAGGTTTACATAGAGAACACCAACATGCCATGTCTTTAGCCTGCATGCTGTCGCAGCTTGGGGGAGAGAGGTCCTGTTGTCCCTGGACCTGAGCGAGAAATGATCCCCTGGACCCCAGAGCAAAGCCCTGCCTGAAACTGGCCATGCACTCTAACTCAGCCCTCTGGGTAGAGGCTTTTCCGCCTGGCTGATCGGTTGTGTTGGAGTCTCCTGGAATATAATCCTAACCCTAGCCACGAATCTACAGCTAACCTAACCCTAAGATGACCCCTGAGAGCCTCTGCCATCTTTTGGCTGAGCCAGCCAGGTGCATCAGCCCTCACTTCAGCCCTCATGGGAGATCACGGGAGTGGTGTTGCATCTGCCCTGGCGACTCCCCTAGGTGGAACTCTAACCCTAGCTGGGGTTCAGCCCCCATGGGGCCCTGAGGCCCAGGTCCGGGAAAAGCTCAAGACCTGGGCCCAGATATGGTGCAGGGTGAATCGGCATGAAGTACAGAGCACAACTTTGCCATGTATTCAGCCTGCATGCTGTTGCAGCAGTGTAGAGAGATCCCGGTGTCCCTGGACCTGAACAAGAGATGGTACAGCGATTCCAGGGCAAAGCCCTGCCTGCAACTTGCCATGCACCCTAAATTCAGCCCTATGGGCAGACGCTTTTCCACCTCATGGATCGGTTGCTAGACCTCCTGGGATCTAACCCTGACCCTGCCACAGATCTACAGGTCACCTTAATCATAAGGGACCCCCCCCCAGACTCCCCACCACCTTTAAGCTGAGCCAGCCCTGCGCCATCAATCCTCACTTCAGTTTTCAAGGGAGATCAAGGGACTGGTGTTCTTTCTATCCCAGCGACTCCCTTAGGTGGAACCCTAACCCTAGCCTTGGCACTGTCTTTCATGGGACCCAGACCCAGGTTCAGGAAAAGCTGGGGTCCCAGGTTCAGAAGTTGTGCAGGGTGAATCAGCGTGACAAAGAGAGCACCAACATGCCATGTCTTCAGCCAGCATGCTGTCTCAGCATAAGGGACGAAGGTCCTGGTGTCCCAGAACCAGAGCGATAGATGGTCCTCTGAACCCCAGGGCAAAGCCTTGCCCAAAACTTGCCATGTGCCCTAAACAGAGCCCTCCAGGAAGACACTGGAGTCTTTTGGGATATAACCCTAACCCAAGCCACGGATCTAAAGCTCACCATAACCCTAAGCCGACACCATAGATTCCCTGCCAACTTTCAGCTGAGCTAGCCCAGCACAACAGCCCCCACTTCAATCCTCAAGGGAGATCATGGGACTGGTGTTGCTTCTGCCCTCATGACTTCCCTGGGTAGAACCCTAACCCTAGCCATGGCTCTGTTCCCCGTGTTGTCCAGAGTCTAGGTTCCTGGAAAAGCTCTAGACCTGGGCCCAGAAGTGGTGCAGGGAGAAACGGTGTAAAGTTCTGAGAACCACTTTGCCATGTATTTAGCCTGCATGCTGTCCCAACGTGGAGGACAGATGTCCCAGTTCCCATGGACCTGAGGGACACACTGTCCCCTGAATCCCAGGGAAGAGCCCTACTGGCAACTTACTATGTGCCCTAACTCAGCCCTCTGGTTAGATGTTTATCTGCCTGGCTGATTGGTTGCTGGAGCCTCCTGGGATCTAACCGTAACCCTAGTCACAGAGATACAGCTCACCCTAACCCTAAGCTGACCTCCTAGACTCCCCGCCACCTTTCAGCTGAGCCAGCCCTGTGCATTGTCCCTCTCTTCAGTTTTCAAGAAAGATCAAGGGACTGGTGCTGTTTCTGTTCTAGTGACTCCCGTGGGTGAACCATAACATAAACCATGGCACTGTCCCCCAGGGGGCCCCAGGAACAGCTGGGACCCCAGGCCCAGAAGTTGTGCAAGGTGAATCAGGTTTACATAGAGAACACCAACATGCCATGTCTTCAGCCTGCATGCTGTTGCAGCTTGGGGGACAGAGGTCCTGGTGTCCCTGGACCTGAGCAAGAAACGATCCCCCGGACCCCAGGGAAAAGCCCTGCTTGCAACGTGCCATGCGCCCTAAACTCAGCCCTCTGTACAGACGCTTTTCGCCTGGCGGATCACTTTCTGGAGCCTCCTGGGATCTAACGCTAAACATAGCCACTGATCTACAGCTCACCCTAACCCTAAGACAATCCCTGAGACCTCCTGCCACCTTCTACTAAGCCAGCCCTGCACATCAGCCCTCACATCAGTCCTCAAGGGAGATCACGGGACTGGTGTTTCTGCCCTGGCGACTCTCCTGGGTAGAAACCAAACAGTAGACGTGGCTCTGTCCCTCATGGGGCCCTGAGTCCCAATTTCAGAGATAAGCTGGTGCCCCATGCCCAGAAGTTGTTTAGGGTGAATCAGTATAACATAGAGAGCACCAACATGCCATGTCTTCAGCCTGCATGCTGTTGCAGCGTTAGGGATGGAAGTCCAGGTGTCCCTGGATTTGAGCAAGAGACTGTCACCCGAACCCTAGGGCAAAGCCTGGCTGGCAACTTGCAATGGGCCCTAAAATCTGCCCTCTGGGCAGATGCTTTCCACATGTCGGATAGGTTGCTGGAACCTCCTGGGATCTAACCCTAACCCTAGCCATGGATATATAGCTCACCCTAACCCTAAGCCGATCCCCAAGACTCCCGCCACCTGTCAGCAGGGGCAGCCCCACGCATCAGCCCTCACTCCAGTCTTCAAGGGAGATCACGGTACTGCTGTTGCTTCTACCCTGTCAACTCCTCTGGCTGGAACCCTAACCCTAGCTGTGGCACTGTCCCCCAAGAGGCCCCAGCCACGAATTCAGGAAAAGTTGGGGACCCAGGCCCAGAAATTTTGCAGTGTAAATCAGCATTATATAGAGAGCACCAACATGCCATATCTTCAGTCTGCATGCTGTTGCAGCATAGGGGACAGAGGTCCCAACGTCTTAGGACCTGAGCGAGAGACGGTACCCCGAACCCCAGGGCAAAGCCCTGCAAGCAACTTGCCACGAACCTTAACCCCAGCACTGAGTAGATGCTTTGCCGCCTGGCAGATATGTGGCTTGTGCCTCCTGTGATATAAACCTAATGGTAGCAATGTATCTACAACTCATCCTAACCATAAGCCACCCCTTGGTCTCCCCATCCCCTTTCAGCTGAGCCAATCCCATGCATAGGTCTTCACTACAGTCGTCAAGGGAGATCACGCATCTGGTGTTGCATATACCCTGGCGACTCCCCTGGTTAGAACACTAATCCTAGCCATGGCACTGTCCTTCATGAGAACCCAGCCCCGGGTTCAGGAAATTCTGGGTACCCAGGCCGTGAAGTTTTGTAGGGTGAATCAGCGTAACATAGAGAGCACCACTGTGCCACATATTCAGCTTGCATGCTGTCAGTGTGGGGGATGGAGGTTCCAGTGCCCCTAGACCTGATCCAGAGTAAATCCCCTGAAACCCAGGGCAAAGCCCTGCCGGCAACTTGCCATGTGCCCCAAACTATTCACTCTGGACAGACGCTTTTATGCCTAGTGGATCCGTTGCTGGAGCCTCCTGGGATCTAACCCTAACCATAGCCACCCAACTACACCTCACCCTACCCTAAGGTGACCCCTAAGACTCTCCCCCACCTTTTAGCTGAGCCAGCCCTGCACATTTGCCCTCACGTTAGATTTCAAGGGAGATCACAGGACTGGTGTGCTTCTGCCACGGCAATTCCCCAGGGTGAATCCCTAACCCTATGCTTGGCATGTCCCCCATGGGGCCCCACCCCGGGTTGAGAAACAGCTGGGGCCCAAGGCCCAAGTTGTGCAGGATGAATCAGCATGACATAGAGAGCACTATCATGCCATGTCTTCAGCCAGCATGCTGTCGCAGCGTGGAGACAGAGGTCCCACTGTCCCTGGACTTCAGCGAGAGACAGTCCCCCAAACCCCAGGGCAAAGCCCTGCTGACAACTTGCCAAGGACCCAAAACTCAGTCCTCTGAGCAGATGCTTTTACACCTGGCGGATCAGTTGCTGGAGCTTCCTGAGAGCTAACCTTAATATTAGTCACGGATCTACAGCTACCCTAACCCTAAGCTGAACCCAGTGAATCCCTGCCACCTTTTATCTGAGCCAGCAATCGCATCCGCCTTCTGGGATCTAACCCAAACCCTAGCCACACAGCTACACCTCACCCTCACCCTATGCCGACCCGCGAGACTCCTTGCCACCTTTAAGCTGAGCCAGCAATGCGTATTGGCCTTCACTTCATTCCTCAGGGAGATCACCAGGGTGGTGTTGCTTCTTCCCTGGTGACTCTCCTAGGTGGAACCCAACACTAGCATGGGATCTGTCCCCCATGGGGCACCAAGTCCCAGGTAATGTAAAACCTCAAGACCTCGGCCCAGAAGTTGTAGAGGGTGAATCAGCGTGAAGTACGGACCACCACTTTGGAATGCATTGGGCTTGCCTATCGCAGCTTGAGGGACAGAGGCCAGTGCCCCAGGAGCTGAGTGAGAGAAGATCCCCTGAACGCCAGGGCAAAACCCTGCCGGCAACTTGTCATACACCCTAAATTATGCACTCTGGGCAGATGCCTTTATGCCTAGCGGATCGGTTTCTGGACCCTCTTGGGATCTAACCTGTTGGGGCCCTCCAGCCAAAAAGCCTGCGGAGGTGATTCCACTGTGACGGCAAAGCCTCCGGGGGGAGCGTATGTAATCGCAAAGTCCCTAGCCCTGTCTAGGAAGGCGCTACCCTGGATAACGGTTGGCCCTCCCCCCATTTGAGGATCAGGACAAAAGAACAAAGGTCCTGGGAGACTGGGGTGCAGTGCTGTGTGGCCTATAGGGACCCTGCTTCCCCCTACTTGAGTATGTGTGCGCTTGACTGCTTGACCTAAGTGGATCAGAGATTGGGGTTAATTCTCCTATTATTCATGCCACTTGGTAATTGTGGTTTCAGCATATGGGCAGATTTTCTGATTGAAACTTCCTCCCTAGTTAGAGGCACCTTACTCACAGACTATTGTTAACCTTTAAAGAAAAATAGCCTTGTCATAAGCTTCAGTTAATATTACACTATATACGCAAAATAAGATCCCTGCTGATGTATTTTTAGTGATAAATTATGTTTTTTGATCTTCTGTATTGTACTTCATTCCTGTCTTTAACTTTCTGTTTTCTCTTCCGTGAAAACAATGATTTATTCTAAAACATGTGATTCCTAAGAAGTTACAAACAATGTAATCATTAAAAGAAAGATGTAATCACTTATGGTATATAAGACACCAAGTTTCACAGTAAAGTATGGTCTCTTCCACAATTCATGTTGTCTGTGTTCTTTCTTATAGATATTTCGCTGACACCAACCCCCTACTCAGAGACCCTTAGACTCTGGTGCGTGGGCTGGTCCCTCGCACTAACCCTAACCCTAGCCAACCATCTATACCTCAACCTACCCTAAGCTGACCCCCAAGACTCCTCACCAGCTTTGAGCTGAGCCAGCCCAGAACATTGGCACTCACATCAATTTTCAAGGGAGATCACAGGACAGGTGTGATTCTGTCCTGGCAACTCCACTGGGTGAATCCCTAACCTTAGCCATGGGCCTGTCCCCCATGGGGCCCCAGCCCCGGGTTGAGGAACAGCTGGGGCTCAAGGCCCAGAAGTTTTCATGGTGAATCTGCATGACTAGAGAGTACCAACATGCCATGTCTTCAGCCAGCATGCTTTTGCAGCCTGGGGGACAGAGGTCCCATTGTCCCTGGACCTGAGTGAGAGACGGTCCCTGGAACTGCAGGGCAAATCCCTGCCAGCAACTTCCAATGCGCCCTAAACTCAGCCCCCTGAGCAGATGCTTTTACACCTGGCAGATCGGTTGCTGGAGCGTCCTGGGATGTAACCCTAATTCTAGCCACGGATCTACAGCTCAAAGTAACCCTAAGACAACCCCAGAGATGCGCTGCCACCTTTCAGCTGAGCCAGCCATGCGCATCAGCCTTCACTTCAGTCCTCAAGGGAGATCACGGGAATGATGTTTCTTCTGCCGTGGTGACTCTCCTAAGTGAAACCTGACCCTAGCTGGGGCTCTGTCCCCCATGGGGCACCGAGTCCCAGGTCAGGTAAAACCTCAAGACCTGGGCCCTGAAGTGGTGGAGAATGAATCCACCTGATATACGGAGCACCACTTTGCCATGTATTCAGCTTGCATGCATTCGCAGTGTGGGTGACAGAGGACCCAGTGCCCCTGGACCTTATTCATAGACAAACCCCAAACTCCAGGGCAGAACCCTGCCAGCAACTTGCCATGCGCCCTCAACTCAGCATTCTGGGCAGATGTTTTTGCACCTGGCCGATCGGTTGCTGGAGCGTCCTGGGCTCTAACCCTAATCCTAGTCTTGGATCTACAGCTCACCCTAACCTTAAGCTGACCCCAGTGAATCCGCGCCACCTTTCAGCTGAGCCAGCCACAGGCATAGGCCCTCACTTCAGTCCTCAAGGGAGATCATGGGAGTTGTATTGCTTTTGCCCTGGTGACTCCCATGTGGGGAACACTTACCATAGCCTTGGCACTGTCCCTCATGGGTCCCCAGACCCAGGTTGTGGAAAAGCCGGGGCCCCAGGTCCAGAAGTTGTGTAGGGCAAATCAGCGTGACCTAGGGAGCACCAATACACCATGTCTTCAGCCTACATGCTGTAGCAGCATGGGGTACTAGGTCCCAGTGTCCCTGGACCTGATCCAGGGTCCGTCCCCAGAAACCCAGGGCAAAGCCCTGCCCACAGCTTGTCATTGGCCATAAACTCAGTCCTCTGAGCAGATGCTTTTATGCCTGATGGATCAGTTGCTGTAGCTTCCTGGGATCTAAACCTAATCCTAGTCAAGGATCTACAGCTGATTCCAACCCTATGCTGGCCTCAGGGAATTTAT
The DNA here is from genome assembly GCA_004023845.1 of Helogale parvula. Classification (NCBI taxonomy): domain Eukaryota; kingdom Metazoa; phylum Chordata; class Mammalia; order Carnivora; family Herpestidae; genus Helogale; species Helogale parvula. Next base: position 16,111 of record PJEM01013901.1, read on the forward strand.
ACCTTTAAGTGGAGCCAGCCATGTGCATTGGCCCTCACTTCACTCCACAAGGGAGATCACAGGACTGATGTTGCTTCTGCCCTGGCAACTCCCCTGGGTGGATCCCAAGGCTAGCCAAGGCTTTGTCCCCCAATGGGCTTTGAATCCCAAGTCCAGGAAGAGCTCAAGACCTTTGCAAATTAGTGGTGCAGGGTGAATTGGAGTGAAGTCCGGAGCACCACTTTGCCATGTATTCAGCTTGCATGCATTCACAGCATGGGTGACAGAGGACCCAGTGCCCCTGGACCTGATCCAGAGACAATCCCCAATCCCCATGGCAAAGATATGCTGGAAACCTGTCATGTGCCCTCAACTCAGCCACCTGGGCAGATGCTTTTGCGCCTGGCCGATCGGTTGCTGTAGCTTCCTGGGATCTAAACCTAATCTTAGTCAAGGATCTTCAGTTGACTTTAACCCTAAGCTGCCCTCAGGGAATCCCACCATCTTTCAGCTGAGCCAGCCATTCGATTCAGCCCTCACTTTAGTCCTCACCGGAGATCACCGGAGTGGTGTTGCCTCTGTCCTGGTGACTCCCCTGTGCACTGTCCCTCATGAGTCCCCAGACCCGGGTTGTGAAAAAGCCGGGGCCCTAGGTCCACAAGTTGTGTAGGGGGAATCAGCGTGACCTAGAGTGCACCAACATGCCATGTCTTCAGCTTGCATGGGTAGTAGCATAAGGGACTAGGTCCCGGTGTCCCTGGACCTGATCCAGGGTCCATCCCATGAAACCCAAGGCAAAGCCTTTGCCACAACTTTTCAAGGGCCATAAACTCAGTCCTCTGAGCAGAAGCTTTTACACCTGACGGATTGGTTGCTGTAGCTTCCTGAAATCTATACTTAATCCTAGTCACGGATTTACAGCTGACTCTAACCCTAAGCGGGCCTCAGGAAATCCTGCCACCTTTCAGCTGAGCCAGCCACGTGCATCAGCCCTCACATCAGTCCTCAAGGGAGATCACGGGAGTGGTGTTGCTTCTGCCCTGCCAACTCCCCTGGGTGGATACCAACTCTACCCCAGAGCTTTGTCCCTCAATGGGCCTAGAATCTCAAATCCAGAAAGAGCTCAAGACCTTTGCCAAGATGTGGTTCAGGGTGAATCGGTTAAAAGTACGGAGCACCACTTTGGCATGTATTCAGTTTGCATGCTGTCGCAGCATGGGGAACTGAGGTCCTGGTGCCCCTGGACCTGAGAGTGAGACAATCCCTTGAACGCCAGGGCAAAACCCTGCTGGTGTCTTGCCATGTGCCCTAAACTATGCACTCTGGAAAGGCGCCTTTGTGCCTGACAACTGGGTTGCTGGAGCCTCCTGGGGTGTCTCCCTAACCCTCGCCATGGATCTACAGCTCAACATAACGCTAAGACGACCCCCGAGATGCCCCACCACCTTTCAGCTGGGCCAGCCAGGCTCATTGGCCCTAACATCAGCCCAAAAGGGAGATCACAGGAGTGCTGTTGCTTCTGCCCTGGAGACACTCCTGGGTGGAACCTAACTCTAGCCAGGGCCCTGTCCCCCAAGGGGGACTGAGTCCCAGGTCAGGTAAAGCCTCAAGAACTGGTCCCTGAAGTAGTGCAGGGTGAATTAGCGAAAAGGACAGAGCACCACTTTGCCATGTATTCAGCTTGCATGCTGTCATAGTGTGGGAGATAGAGGTCATGGTGCCCCTCGACCTGAGAGAGAGATGACCCCCCAAACGCCAGGGCAAACCCCTGCCGACATTTGCCATATGCCCTAAACTATGCACTGTGGGCAGATGCCTTTGTGCCTGGCGGCTGGGTTGCTGGAGCCTGTTGGGATGTCACGATAACCCCAGCCACGGATCTACAGCTCAACGTAACCCTAAGACGACCACCGAGATGCGCTGCCACCTTTCAGCTGAGCCAGCCACGCGCATCGGCCCTCACTTCAGTCCTCAAGGGAGATCACGAGAGTGGTGTTGCTTCTGCTCTGGAGACACTCCTGGGTGGAACCCAACTATAGCCGGGGCTCTGTCTCCCATGGGGCACCGAGTCCCAGGTCAGGTAAAGCCTCAAGACCTAGGCCCTAAATTGGTGGAGGATGAACCTGCATCATGTACGGAGCACCACTTTGTCATGTATTCAGCTTGCATGCATTTTCAGCGTGAGGGACGGAGGACCCACTCCCCCTGGACCTGATCCAGAGACAATCCCCTGAAACCCAGGGCAAAGCCTTGCTGGCAACGTGCCATGTGCCCTCACTCAGCCATCTGGGCAGACGCATTTGTGCCTGGCCGATCGGTTGCTGGGCTCTAACCCTAATCCTAGTCTTGAATCTACAGCTCACCCTAACCCTAAGATGACCCCAGTGAATCCCAGCCACCGTTCAGCTGAGCCAGCCACACACAATGGCCCTCACTTCATTCCTCAAGGGAGATCACGGGAGTGGTGTTGCTTCTGCCCTGGTGACTCCCTTGTGGCACTGTCCGCCATGGGTACCCAGAACCGGGATGTGGAAATGCTGGGGCCCCAGGTCCAGAAGTTGTGTAGGGCAAATCACCGTGACCTAGAGAGCACCAACATGCCATGTCTTCAGCCTGCATGCTGTAGCAGTGTGGGGGACTAGGTCCCGGTGTCCCTGACCTGATCCAGGGTCCGTCCCGTGAAACCCAGGGCAAAGTCCTGCCTGCTACTTGTCATGGGCCTTAAACTCAGTCCTCAGCAGACGCTTTTATGCCTGACAGATCGGTTGCTGAAGCTTCCTGGGATCTAAACCTAATCTTAGTCACGGATCTACAGCAGACTCTAACCTTAAGCTGGCCTCAGTTAATCCTGCCACCTTTCAGCTGAGCCAGCCACGTGAATTGGCCTTCACTTCAGTCCTCAAGGGAGAACACGGGAGTGGTGTTGCTTCTGCCCTGGCGACACTCCTGGGTGGAACAAAACCTTAGCAGGGGCTTTGTCCCCCAAGGGGCACCGAGTCCCAGGTCAGGTAAAACCTCAAGACCTGGGCCTTGAAGTGGTCCAGGGTGAATCGCCCTGAAGTCCAGAGCACCACTTTGCCATGTATTCAGATTGTATGCTGTCGCATCGTGGGGGACGGAGGTTGAGGTGACCTTGGACCTGAGAGAGAGAGACGATGCCCAGAACTCCAGGGCAAAACCCTGGGGGCGTCTTGCCATGTGCCCTAAACTATGCACTCTGCGCAGATGCCTTTGTGCCTGGAGGCTGGTTTGCTGGAGCCTCCTGGGATGTCTCCCTAACTCTAGCCATGGATAGACAGCTCAAAGTAACCCTAAGACAACCCTCAAGATGCCTTGTCACCTTTCAGCTGAGCCAGCGATGCGCATTGGCCCTCACCTCAGTCTTCAAGGGAGATCACAGAAGTGGTGTTGCTTCTCCCCTGGCGACTCTCCTGGGTGGACCCCAACCCTAGCTGGGGCTCTGTCCCCCATGGGGCACCGAGTCCCAGGTCAGGTAAAACCTCAAGACCTGGGCCCTGAAGTGGTGGAGGATGATACTGCGTAATGTAAGGAGGACCACTTTGCCATGTATTCAGCTTGCATTCATTCTCAGTGTGAGGGACAGAGGACCCAGTGCCCCTGGACCTGATCCAGAGACAATCCCCCGAAACCCAGGGCAAAGCTCTGCTGGCAACATGCCATGCGCCCTCAACTCAGCCATCTGGGCAGACGCTTTTGCACCTGGCTGATGGGTTGCTGGAGCGTCCTGGGCTCTAAACCTAATCCTAGTCTACAGCTGACTCTAACACTAAGCTGGCCTCAGTTAATCCCACCACCTTTCAGCTGAGCCAGCCACACGCATCGGCCTTCACTTCAGTCCTCAAGGGAGATCACAGGGGAGGTGTTACTTCGGCCTGGGCGACTCCCCTGTGGGGAACCCTTACCGTAGCTGTGGCACTGTCCCTCATGGGTCCCCAGACATGGGGTGTGGAAAAGTCGGGGCCCAGGTCCAGAAGTTGTGTAGGGTGAGTCAGTGTGACCTGAAGAGTATCAACATGCCATGTCTTCGGCTTGCATGATGTCGCATGGTGGGGGACAGAGGTCCCATTGTTCCTGGACCTGAGTGAGACACTGTCCCCTACCCAAGACTGCAAGCAACCTTTCAGTTGAGCCAGCCCCAGGCACAGCCCTTCACATCAGTCCTCAAATGAGAGCACAGGACTTGCTCTGCACTGGTGATTCCTCTGGTTGTAATTCTAACCTTTCCCGGGGCTCTGTCCCCCACGGGACCCCGACTCCCATCTCCAGGAAAAGCTCAAGAACTAAGCCCAAATTTGGTGCAGAGTGAATTGGCATAAGGTATGGAGGACCACTTTGACACGTATCCAGCCTGCATGCTTTTACAGCATTGGGGCAGAGATCCTGGTGTCTCTGGTCCTAAGCAACAGACAGTCCCCTAAGCAAGACTTCCCACCACCTTTCCGCTGAGCCAGCCCCACTCATCACCCTCCACCTCAGTCCTCAAATGAGATCACGGGAATTGTGTTTCTTGTCAACTGAGGTCTCCCCTGGGTAGAACCCTAACCCTTGCCATGCTCCTGTCCCCCATGTGACCCCTCATCCCAGCTCCGGGAAAAGCTCAAGACCTATGATCAAATGCAGGGCAGAGTGAATTGGCGGGAAGTAAAGAGAACCACATTGACACGTATAAAGCCTGTATGCTTTTGCCACATTGGGGACAGAGATCCTGGTGTCCCTACTCCTGAGGAAGACACAGTGCCTTACCCAAGATTACACACAACCTTTCAGCTGAACCAGCCCTAAGTATCACCCTTCACGCCCTCAAATAGATAGTGGGATTGTAGGGGCTTCTGCACTAGAGATTCACTTGGGTGTTATTTTTACCCTTACCGTGGCTTGGAGACCCCTGGGGCACAGAAGTCCGGGCTCCCGGAAAAGCTCAAGACCTGGTCCCAAATGTGGTGCAGAGTGAATCGGTGTGAAGTACAGAACACCACTTTGACAGTATTCAGGCTGCACGCTTTTGCAGCATTGGGGACAGAGATGCTGGTGTCCCTGGAAATGAGCAAGAGACAGTCCCCTAAGCAACACTACCCAGCACCTTTCAGCTGAGCCACTCCCGTAGCATGGTTCACATCAGTCCGCAAATGAGATTTCGGAACTGGTGTTGCTTCAGCGCTGGAGAATCACCTGGGAGTTATTGTAACCCTTGCCATGGCTCTGTCCCCTTTGGGGCCCAGTGACACAGATCCAGGAAATGCTCAAGACCTAAGACCAAATGAGGTGCAGAGTGAATCGGCACAAAGTACGGAGCACCACTTTGACACATATTCAGCCTGCATGCTTTTGCAGCACTGGGGACAGAGATCCCAGTGTCCTTGGAACTGAGGAAGACAGTCCCCTAAGCAAGACTTCCCACCACCGTTCTGCTGAGCCAGCCCCACTCATAACCCTTCACCTCAGTCCTCAAATGTGATCACGGGAATCATCTTTCCTGTCAACTAACGACTCCCCTGGGTCGAACCCTAACCCTTGCCATGTTCCTGTCCCCCATGTGACCCCTAGTCCCAGCTCCAGGAAAAGCTCAAGAAGTATGATCAAATGTGGTGCAGAGTGAATCGGCGAGAAGAAAAGAGAACCACATTGGCACGTATTCACCCTGTATGCTTTTGCCGCTTTGGGGACAGAGATCCCGGTGTACCTGGGCCTGAACAACAGACTGTCCCCTACCCATGATTACACGCAACTTTTCAGCTGTGCCAGGCCCAAGTATCGCAATTCACATCACTCGTCAAATGAGATCGCAGGACTGGGGCGGCTTCTGCACTGGTGATTCCCTTGGGTGTTATTGTAACCCTGCCTGTGCCTCTTTACCCCATGGGGTTCCGAGTCCTGGCTCCGGGAAAACTCAAGACTTGGGCACAAATATGGTACAGAGTGAATCTGGGTGAAGTATTGGTCACCACTTTGACCCGTATTCAACCTGCGTGCTTTTGCAGCCCTGGGGACAGAGAACCCGGTGACCCTGTTCCTGGGCAACAGACAGTCCCCTAAGCAAGACTTCCCACTGCCTTTCAGATGAGCTAGCCCCAAGCATTGCCATTCAAATCATTTGTAAAAAGAGATCACAAACTGGTGTTGCTTCTGCCAGGAGAATGCCCTAACGTGTTACTGTAACTCTTGCTGAGGCTTTGTCCCACTTGCACCCAAGACTCCTAGGTCTTAGAAAAGCTTACGACCCGGGCCCAAAAGTGGTGCAGGTGAATCGGCGTGACGTACGGAGCACCACTTTGACACGTATTCTGCCTGCATGCTTGCATGCTTTTGCAGCATTGGGGATAGAAATCTCAATGTCCTTCGAACTGAGCAAGAAAGAGTCCCCTAAGCAAGACTTCCTACCACCTTTGAGCTGAGCCAGTCCCAAGCATTGCCTCAAATGAGATCCGGAACTGATCTTGTTTCTGCCCTGGAGATTACTTAGAGTGTCATTGAAACCATCCTGGGTCCCAGAGTCCAGGTCTAGGAAAAGCTTAAGACCTGGGCCCAAATGTGGTGCAACGTATTTCAGCATGAAGTTCGGAGCACCACTTTGACACGTATTCAACCTGCATGCTTTTGAAGCATTAGGGACAGAAATCCCGGTGTCCCTGCTCCTGGACAACAGACTGATCCCTAAATAAGACTTCCAATCACCATTCAGCTGAACCAGCCCCAAGGATTTTTATTGAAATCATTCCTCAAATGAGATCTCGAACTGGTGTTGCTTCTGCCCTAGAGATTCCCTAGGGTGTCATTGTAACGCTTGCAGGGGCACTGTCGCCCTTGGGGCCCAGAGTCACAGGTCTGGGAAAAGTTTAAGACCTGGGCCCAAATGTGGTGCAGAGTGAATCAGCATGAAGGACGGGGCACCATTTTGACACGTATTCAGACTGCATGCTTTTGCAGCATTGGGGCAGAGATTCCAGTGTCCCTGGTCCTTAGCAACAGACAGTCCCCTAAGCAAAACGTCCCACCACCTTTCCACTGAGCCAGCCCCACTCATGACCCTTCACCTCAGTCCTCAAATGAGATCATGGGAAAAGTGTTTCTTGTCAACTGATGATACCCTTGGGTCGAGCCCTAATCCTTGCAGGGCCCCCGTCCCCTATGTGTCTGCAAGTCCCAGCTGTGGGAAAAGCTCAAGACCTATGATCAAAGGCGACGAGAGTGAATCGGCGAGAAGTAAAGAGAACCACATTGACATAAATTCAGTCTGTATGATTTTGCTGCTTTGGGGACAGAGATCCCGGGGTCCCTTGTCGCGAACAAGAGACTGTCTCCTACACAAGATTACATGAAACATTTCAGCTGCGCCAGCCCTAAGCAACGCAATTCACATGACTCCTCAAATGAGATCAGAGGTTTGATGTGGCTTCCACACTGGTGATTCCCTTGGGTGTTATTGTAACGGAGGCTGTGCCTCTGTACCCAATGGGTTTCCGAGTCCCAGCACCGTGAAAATACAAGGCATGGGCACAAATGTGGTGCAGAGTGAATCTGCGTGAAAGATTGGTTACCTCTTTGACCCTGTATTCAGCCTGCGTGCATTTGCAGCCCTTGGGACGGAGATCCTGGTGACCCTGCTCCTGGGCAACAGACAGTACCTACACAAGACTTCCCACCACCTTTCAGCTGAGCCAGCACCAAGTATTGCCATTCCAATCATGCCTCAGAAGAAATCCCGAACTGGTGTTGCTTCTGCCCTGGAGATTCCCCTAGGTGTTACTGGAACCTTTGCAGAGGCTCTGTCCCCCTTGGGACCCAAAAGTCCCAAGTCTGGGAAAAGATTAAGACCTGATCCCAAATGTGGTGCAAAGTGATTCAGCATGAAGGACGGAGCACCGCTTTGACAAGTATTCACTGCATGCCTTTGCAGCATTGGGGCAGAGATCCTGGTGTCCCTGGTCCTAAGCAACAGACAGTCCCCTAAGCAAGACATCTCACCACCGTCTCACCTGAGCCAGCCCCACTCATCATCCTTCACCTAGTCCTCAAATGAGATCATGGAAATCGTGTCTCTTGTCAACTGAGGACACCCTCGTGTCGAACCCTAACCCTTGAGGAGTCCCTGTCCCCCATGTGTCTGCGAGTCCCAGCTGCGAAGAAAGTTCAAGACCTATGATCAAATGCGACACAGAGTGAATTGGCGAGAAGTAAAGAGAACCACATTGACAGGTATTCAGCCTGTATGATTTTGCTGCTTTGGGGACAGAGATCCCGTTGTCCCTTGTCCCGAACAAGAGACTGTCCCCTACACAAGATTACACGCAACCTTTCAGCTGCGCCAGCCCTAAGCATCACGATTCACATCACTCCTCAAATGAGATCGCGGGATTGGTGTGGCCGGACTGGTGATTCCTTTGGGTGTTATTGTAACCCAGGCTGTGCCTCCTTACCCCATGGGTTTCCAAGTCCCAGCTCTGGGAAAACTCAAGACTTGGGCACAAATGTGGTACAGAGTGAATCTGCGTGAAGGATATGTCACCACTTTGACCCGTATTCAGCCTGTGTGCTTTTGCAGCCCTGGGAACAGGGATCCCGGTGAATCTGCTCCTGGAACCAGACAGTGCCCTATGCAAGACTTCCACTACCTTTCAGATGAGCCAGCCCCAAGCATTGCCATTCAAATCATTCGTAAAAAGAGATCCCTAACTGGTGTTGCTTCTGCCCCAGAGAATTTCCTGCGTTTACTGTAACCCTTGCCCAGGCTTTGTCCCCCTTGGGCCAAGACTCCTAGGTCTTGGAAAAGCTTAATACCTGGGCCCAAAAGTGGTGCAGAGTGAATCAGCATGACGTACCGAGCACCACTTTGACAGGTATTCAGCTTGCTGCTTTTGCAGCATTGGGATTAGAAATCCTGGTGTCCTTGGAACTGAGCAAGAAAGAGTCCCCTAAGCAAGACTTCCCACCGCCTTTTAGCTGAGCCAGTTCCAAGCATTGTCATTCAAATCTTTCCTCAAATGAGATCCCGCACTGATGTTGCTTCTGCCCTGGAGATTACTTAGAGTGTCATTGAAATCTTCCTGGGTCTCAGAGTCCCAGATCTGGGAAAAGCTTAAGACCTGGGCCCAAATGTGGTGCAGCGCGATTCGGCGCAAAGCCCGGACCAACACTTTGACAGGTATTCAGCCTGCATGCTTTTGCAGCATTGGGGACAGAAATCCCAGTGTCCCTGTTGCTGGGCAACAGACAGTCCCCTAAGTAAGACTTCCCATCACCATTCAGCTGAACCAGCCCCAAGCATTTCTCAAATGAAATCATTCCTCAAATGAGATCTTGAACTGGTGTTGCTTCTGCCCTGGAGATTCCCTAGGGTGGCACTGTACCCTAGCTGGGCCACTGTCCCCTTTGGGGCCCAGAGTCCCAGGTCTGGGAAAACCTCAAGACCTGGGCCCAAGTGTGGTGCAGAGTGAATCAGCATGAAGGACAAAGCACCACTTTGACACGTATTCAGACTGCATGCCTTTGCAGCATTGGGGCAGAGATCCTGGTGTCCCTGGTCCTGAGCAACAGGCAGTCCCCTAAGCAAGACGTCCCACCACAGTTCAGCTGAGCCAGCCCCCCTCATGACCCTTCACCTCAGTCCTCAAATGAGATCACGGGAAACGTGTTTCTTGTCAACTGAGGACACCCTCGGGTGGAACCCTAACCCTTGCAGGGCCCCTGTCCCCCATGTGTCTGCGAGTCCCAGCTGTGGGAAAAGCTCAAGACCTAAGATCAAATGCGAAGCAGAGTGAATCGGCGAGAAATAAAGAGAACCACATTGACAGGTATTCAGCCTCTTTGATTTTGCTGCACTGGGGACAGAGATCCCGGTGTCCCATGTCCCGAACAAGAGACTGTCCCCTACGCAATTACACTCAACATTTCAGCTGCAACAGCCCTAAGCTTCGCGATCACATCACTCCTCAAATGAGATCACGGGCTTGGTGTGGCTTCCGCACTGGTGATTCCCTTGGTGTTATTGTAACCTTGGCTGTGCCTCTGTTCCCCATGGGTTTCCAAATCCTAGCTCCGGGAAAACTCAAGATAAGGGTACCAATGTGATTCCGAGTGAATCTGCCTGAAGTATTGGTCACCACTTTTACACGTATTCATCCTGCATGCTTTTGCAGCATTGGGGACAGAAATCCCGGTGTCCTGGGCAACAGACAGTCCCCTAAGTAAGACTTCCCATCACCATTCAGCTGAACCAGCCCCAAGCATTTCTATTGAAATCATTCCTCAAATGAGATCTTGAACTGGTGTTGCTTCTGCCCTGGAGATTCCCTAGGGTGTCATTGTTACCCTTTCCAGGGCACTGTCCCCTTTGGGGCCAATAGTCCCAGGTCTGGGAAAAGCTGAACTTGGGCCCAAATGTGGTGCAGAATGAATCAGCTTGAAGGACGGAACACCAGTTTGACACGTATTCCGACTGCATGCCTTTGCATCATTGGGGCAGAGATTCCAGTGTCCCTGGTACTACGCAACAGACAGTCCCCTAAGCAAGATGTACTACCAGCTTTCTGCTGAGCCAGCTCCACTCATCACTCTTCACCTCAGTCCTCAAATGAGATCACGCGAATCGTGTTTCTGGTCAACTGAGGACACCCTCGGTTCGAACCCTGACCCTTGCGGGGCACCTGTCCCACATGTGTCTGCGAGTCCCAGCTGTGGGAAAAGCTCAAGACCTATGATCAAATGCACCCAAAGTGAGTTGGCGAGAAATAAAGAGAACCACACTGACAGGTATTCAGCCTGTATGATTTTGCTGCATTGGGGACAGAGATCCCGGTGTCCCTGATCCTGAACAAGAGACTTTTCCCTATGCAAAGTTCCAGGCCACCTTTCAAATTTACCTGCCCTAAGCATCACGAATCACATCACTCTTCAAATGAGATCATGGGTTGGTGTGGCTTCCACACTGGTGATTCCTTTGTATGTTATTGTTACCCTGGCTGTGCTTCTGTACATCATGGGTGTCCAAGTCCCAGCTCCGGGAAAATTCAAGACTTGGGCACAAATGTGATTCTGAGTGAATCTGCGTGAAGTATTGGTCACCACTTTGACACGTATTCAGCCTGCATACTTTACAACCCTGGGGACAGAGATTCTCAGTGACCTTGCACCTGGGCAACAGACAGTACCTACGAAAGACTTCCCACCACCTTTCAGCTGAGCCAGCACCAAGTATTGCCATTCCAATCATGCCTCAAAAGAAATCCCAACCTAGTGTTGCTTCTACTCTGGAGATTCCCCTAGGTGTTACAGGAACCCTTGCAGAGGCTCTGTCCTCCTTTGGGCCCAAGAGTCCTAGGTCTGGGAAAAGCTTAAGACCTGGGCCCAAATGTGGTGCAGAGTGATTCAGCATGAAGGACGGAGCACCACTTTGACACGTATTCAGACTGCATGCCTTTGCAGCATTGGGGCAGAGATCCCGGTGTCCCTGGTCCTAAGCAACAGACAGTCCGCTAAGCAAGACGTCCCACCATCTTTCCGCTAAGCCAGCCCCACTCATCACCCTTCACCTCAGTCCTCAAATGAGATCACGGGAATCGCGTTTCTTGTCAACTGAAGACACCCTCGGGTCGAACCCTAACCCTTGCGGGGCCCCTGTCCATCATGTGTCTGCAAGTCCCAGCTGAGGGAAAAGCTCAAGACCTATGATCAAATGCGACCCAAAGTGAATCGGCGAGAAGTAAAGAGAACCACATTGACAGGTATTCAGCCTCTTTGATTTTGCTGCTTTGGGGATAGAGATCCCGGTGTCCCTTGTCTCGAGCAAGAGACTGTCCCCTACACAAGATTACACGCAACCTTTCAGCTGCACCAGCCCTAAGCATAGCGATTCACATCACTCCTCAAATAAGTCGCGGGTCTGGTGTCCTTGCTACTGAAGAGAGAGTCTTCTAAGTAGGACTTCCCACCGCCTTTCAGCTGAGCCAGTCCCCAGCTTTGCCATTCAAATCTTTCCTCAAATGAGATCTCGAATTCATCTTGCTTCTGCCCTGGAGATTACTTAGAGTGTCATTGAAATCTTCCTTGGTCCCAGAGTCCCAGGTCTGGGAAAATCTTAAGACCTGAACCCAAATGTGGTGCCCCATGATTTGGCGCAAAGTCCGGAGCAACACTTTGACAGGTATTCAGCATGCATGCTTTTGCAGCATTGAGGACAGAAATCCCGGTGTCCCTGCTCCTGAGCAACAGACAGTCCTTAGGACTTCCCATCACCATTCAGCTGAACCAGCCCCAAGCATTTCTATTGAAATCATTCCTCATATGAGATCCCGAACTGGTGTTGCTTCTGCTCTGGAGATTCCCTAGTGTGTCATTGTAGCCCCTGCCGGAGGACTGTCCCCTTTTGGGCCCATAGTCCCAAATCTGGGAAAAGCTTATGACCTGGGCCCAAATGTGGTGCAGAGTGAATCAGCGCGAAGGCCAAAGCCCCAGTTTGACACGTATTCAGACTGCATGCTTTTGCAGCATTGGGGCAGAGATCCTGGTGTCTCTGGTCCTAAGCAACAGACAGTCCCCTAAGGAAGACGTCTCACCACCTTTCCGCTGATCCAGCTCCACTCATCACCCTTCACCTCAGTCCTCAAATGAGATCACGCGAATCACGTTTCTTGTCAACTGAGGACACCCTCGGGTCAAACCCTAACACTTTTGGGGGCCCCCTGTCCCCCATGTGTCTGCGAGTCCCAGCTGCTCTAAACGCTCAAGACTTATGATCAAATGCGACGCAGAGTGAATCAGCAAAAAGTAAAGAGAACCACTTTGACAGGTATTCAGCCTGTATGATTTTGCTGCATTGGGGACACAGATCCCAGTGTCCCTCTTCCTGAACAAGAGACTTTTCCCTACGCAAGATTCCACGCAACCTTTCAACTTTACCACCCCTAAGCATCGCGATTCACATCACTCCTCAAATGAGATCCCGGGATTGGTGTGGCTTTTGCACTGGTGATTCCCATGGATGTCATTTTTACCCTGGCTGTGCCTCTGTACACCATGGGTTTCCAAGTCCCAAATCTGGGAAAACCCAAGACTTGGGCACAAATGTGATTCCAAGTGAATCTGCTTGAAGTATTGGTCACCACTTTGACACGTATTCAGCCAGCGTGCTTTGCCGCCTTGGGGTCAGAGATCCTGGTTACCCTGCCCCTGAGCAATAGACAGTCCCCTTCGCAAGACTTCCCACACTTTTCAGCTGAGCCAGCACCAAGTATTGCCATTCCAATCATGCCTCAAAAGAAATCCCGAACTGGTGTTGCTTCTGCCCTGGAGATTCCCCTAGGTGTTACAGGAACCCTTGTTGAGTCTCTGTCCTCCTTGGGGCCCAAGACTCCAAGGTCTGGGAAAAGCTTAAGACCTGGGCAAATGTGGTGAAGAGTGATTCAGCATGAAGGACGGAGCACCACCACGTATTCGGACTGCATGCCTTTGCAGCATTGGGGACAGAAATCCCGGGGTCCCTGCTCCTGGGCAACAGACAGCCCCTAAGCAAGACATCCCACCACTATTCCACTGAGCCAGCCCCACTCATCACGCTTCATCTCCGTCCTCAAATGAGATCACGGAAATCGAATTCTTGTCAACTGAGGACACCCTCGAGTCAAACTCTAACACTTTCGGGGGGCCCCTGTCCGCCATGTGTCTGCGAGTCCCAGCTGCGGGAAAAGCTCAAGACCTATGATCAAATGTGATGCAGAGTGAATCGGCGAAAAGTAAAGAGAACCACAGGTATTCAGCATCTTTGATATTGCTGCTTTGGGACAGAGATCTCTGTGTCCCTTGTCCTGAACAAACGACACAAGATTACACGCCACCTTTCAGCTGCGCCAGCTCTCAGCATCGCAATTCACATCACTCCTCAAATGAGATCGTGGGTTTGGTGTGGCTTCCGCACTAGTGATTCCCTTGGGTGTTATTGTAACCCACCCTGTGCCCCGTCGGTTTCCGAGTCCCAGCTCCGGGAAAACTCAAGACATGGGCACAAATGTGTTGTAGAGGGAATCGGCGTGAAAGATTGGTCACCATTTTGACCTGTATTCAGCCTGCATGCTTTTGCAGCCCTGGGGACAGAGATCCCGGTGACCCTGCTCCTGGGCAACAGACAGTCCCCTAAGCAAGACTTCCCACCACCTTTCAGCTGAGCCAGTCCCAAGCTTTGCCATTCAAATCATTTCTCAAATGAGATCCCGCACTGATGTTGCTTCTCCCCTGGAGATTACTTAGAGTGTCATTGAAACCTTCCTGTGTCCCAAAGTCCAGGTCTGGGAAAGCTTAAGACCTGAACCCAAATGTGCTGGCGGGTGATTTGGCACGAAGTCTGTAGCAACACTTTGACAGGTATTCAGCCTGCATGCTTTTGCAGCATTGGGGACAGAAATCCCGGTGTCCCTGCTCCTGAGCAACAGATAGTCCTCTAAGGAAGACTTCCCATCACCATTCCGTCGAACAAGCCCCAAGCATTTCTATTGAAATCATTCCTCAAATGAGATCATGAACTGGTGTTGCTTCTGCCCTGGAGTTTCCCTAGCATGTCATTGTAACCCCTGCCAGGGCATGGTCCCTTTTGGGGCCCCATATTCCCAGGTCTGGGAAAACCTTAAGACCTGAGCCCAAATGTGGTGCAGAGTGAATCAGCGGGAAGGGCGTAGCACCAGTTTGACACGTATTCAGACTGCATGCCTTTGCAGCATTGGGGCAGAGATCCCGGTGTACCTGGTCCTAAGCAACAGACAGTCCCCTAAGCAAGACGTCCCATCACCTTTCCGCTGAGCCAGCCTCACTTATGACCGTTCACCTCAGTCCTCAAATAAGAACAAGGGAATTGTGTTTCTTGTCATCTGAGGACTCCCCTGGATCGAACCCTACCCCTTGTTGCGCCCCTGTCCCCCATGTGTCCAAGAGTCCTAGCTGCAGGAAAAGCTCAAGACCTATGACCAAATGTGATGCAAAGTGAATCGGCAAGAGGTAAAGAGAACCATATTGTCAGGTATTCAGCCTGTATGATTTTGCTGCACTGGGGAGAGAGATCTCGGTGTACCTGGTCCTGAAGAAGAGACTGTCCCCTACACAAGATTCCACGCAGCCTTTCAGGTGTGCCAGAGTGATTCAGAGAGAAGTAAAGAGAACCACATTGACAGGTATTCAGCCTCTTTGATTTTGCTGCTTTGGGGATAGAGATCCCGGTGTCCTTTGTCTCGAACAAGAGACTGTCCCCTACACAAGATTACACGCAACCTTTCAGCTGCACCAGCCCTCAGCATTGCGATTCACATCCCTCCTCAAATGAAATTGCGGGCTTGGTGTGGCTTCCACACTGGTGATTCTCTTGGGTGTTATTGTACCCCAGGTTGTGGGTTTCCGAGTCCCAGCTCCGGGAAAACTCAAGATTTGGGCACATGTGGTGCAGAGTGAATCCATGTGAAGGGTTGGTCACCACTTTGACCCCTATTCAGCATGCATGCTTTTGCAGCCCTGGGGACAGAGATCCTGGTGACCTTCCTCTGGGCAACAGACAGTCCCCTAAGCAAGACTTCCCACCACCTTTCAACTGAGCCAGTCCCAAGCTTTGCCATTCAAGTCATTCCTCAAATGAGATCCCTAACTGATGTTGCTTCTGCCCTGGAGATTACTGATAAGTCATGGAAACCTTACTTGGTCCCATAGTCCCAGGTCTGGGATAAGCTTAAGATCTGGATCCAAATGTGGTGCTGCGTGATTTGGTGATCAGTCCAGAGCACCACTTTGAAAGGTATTCACTGCATGCATTTGCAGCATTGGGGCAGAGACCCCGGTGTCCCAAGTATTAAGCAACAGACAGTCCCCTAAGCAAGATGTCTCACCACCGTCTCACCTGAGCCAGCCCCACTCATCACCCTTCACCTCAGTCCTCAAATGAGATCACGAGAATCGTGTTTCTGGTCAACTGAGGACACCCTCGGATGAACCCTAACCCTTGCGGGGTCCCTGTCCCCAATGTGTCTGTGAGACCCAGCTGCGGGAAAAACTCAAGACCTATGATCAAATGCGACTCAGAGTGAATCTGCGAGAAATAAACAGAACAACAATGACAGGTATTCAGCCTGTATGATTTTGCTGCATTAGGGACAGAGATCCCGGTGTCCCTGTTCCTCAACAAAAGACTTTACCCCACGCAAGTTTCCACGCAACCTTTCAACTTTGTCAACCCTAAGCATCGCAATTCGTATGACTCCTCAATGAGATCGTGGGATTGGTGCGGCTTCCGCACTGGTGATTCCCTTGGGTGTTATTATTACCCTGGCTGTGCCTCTGTACATCATGGGTGTCCGTATCTCAGCTCCGGGAAAATTCAAGATAGGGGTACCAATGTGATTCCGAGTGAATCTGCGTGAAGTATTGGTCACGATTTTGACACGTATTCAGCCTGCGTGCTTTCCCATCCTGGGGTCAGAGATCCTGGTGACCCTGCTCCTGGGCAACAGACAGTCCCCTACATAAGGCTTCCCACCACCTTTCAGCTGAGCCAGCACCAAGTATTGCCATTCCAATTATGCCTCAAAAGAAATTGCAAACAGACGTTGCTTCTACCCTGGAGATTCCTCTAGGTGTTACAGGAACCCTTGCAGAGGCTCTGTCCTCCTTTGGGCCCAAGAGTCCTAGGTCTGGGAAATGCTTAAGAACTGGGCCCAAATGTGGTACAGAGTGATTCAGCATGAAGGACGAAGCACAATTTTACACGTATTCAGACTGCATGCCTTTGCAAAATTGTGGCATAGATTCCGGTGTCCCTAGACCTGAGCAAGGAAAGGTCCCCTACCCAAGTATACATGCAAACTTTAACCTAAGCCATCCTCACATTTCGCCCATTATATAGTTCTGAAATAGGATTCTGAAACTGGTGCTGCCTCTGCTGGGTGTTACTGTGACTCTTGCCATGTCTCTGTCCCCTTTGTGGACCAAAGTCCGATCTCCGCAAAGCTCACTAACTGTGCCCTGATTGTGCAGACTTGTGCAGACTGATTCGGCATGAAATATGGAACAGCACAGTGACACGTATTAAACTCGGAAGCTTTTGCAGCATTGGGGACAGTGATCATGGTGTCCCTGAACCTGAGCAAGAAACGGTCCCCTTCCTAGGTCTACATGCAAACTTTCAGCTGAGCGAGCCACACGCTTTGCCCTTCTAATCTGTTCTGAAATGAGGTCCCGAGACTGCTGTTCCTTCTGCACTGGTGATCTTGCTGGGTGTTAGTGTAACGCTTCCCCAGTTTCTGTCCCCTTTATGGACTAAAGTTCCATCTCTAGGAAAGCACTATACCTCGGCTCAGAAGTTGTGCAGAGTAAATTGGTATAAAGAACGGAGCAACTCATTGACAGCTATTAAACCTGCAAGCTTTTGCCCCATTGGTGAAAGAGATCACGGTGTCCCTGGACCTGAGTAAAAAGGTTCACTTCCCAAGTCTACATGCAAACTATAAGGTAGCCAGCCTCACGCTTCGACCTTCATATCAGTTCTGAAAGGAGAACTCAGGACTGGTGTTGCTTCTGCAGTGATGAAAATCCTGGGTATATTGTAATGCTTGCCCTGTCTCAGTCCCCTTTGTGGATAAAAGTCTCATCTCTGGGAAAGCACTAAACGTCGGCAAAGCGAATCACAATAAGAAAGGAGCAACCCGTTGAGACGTATTGAATCTGCAACCTTTTGCCGCCTTAGGACAGAGATCTCGGTGTCCCAGGACCTGAGCAAGAAAAGATCCCCTACCCAAGTCTACATGTAAATTTTCAGCTGAGCCAGCCTCACTCTTCCCTTTCACATCAGTTTTGAAAGGAGATCTCAGGACTGGTGTTGCATCTGCAGTGATGATTTAGCTAGGAGGTATTGTGACGCTTGCTCTCTCTCTGTCCCCTCTGTGGATCAACGTCCCATCACTGGGAAAGCCCTATACCTGGTCTCAGAAGTTGTGCAGAGTGAATGGGTATCAAGAACGAAGCGCCCCATTGACAGCTTTTCATCCTGCAAGCTTTTGCTGCATGGGGGACAGAGATCACGCTGCCCCTGGACAGGAGCAAGAAAAGGTCCCCTCCCCAAGTTCCCTGGAAACCAGCACCTGAACCAGCCCCAGGCTTCGCCCTTCTCGTCAGTTCTGAAGTGAGACCCTGAAACTGGTGATGCTTTTGCAGTTGTGATTTTGCTGGGAGTTTTTGGAATGCATGCCGTGGCCCCTTCCCCTTTGTGGCCCAAGGTCCCATTTCCGCCAAGCACAATTACCTGCACCCTGAACTTGTGCAGACTGATTCGGCATGAAGGGTGGAACCTCCCAGGGACATGTATTCAACTCGGAAGGAACTGCAGCGCTGGGGACAGAGATCACGGTGTCCCTGGACCGGAGCAAAGAAAGTTCCCTGACGAAAGTTCCATACAAACTATCACCTGAGCCAGCCTCAGGCTTAGCACTTCTCGTCAGTTCTGAAGTGAGATCCTGAAACTGGTAATGCTTCTGCAGTGGTGATTTTGCTGGGAGTTTTTGGGATGCATGCCGTGTCCCTGTCCCCTTTGTGGCACAAGGTCCCATTTCCGCGAAGCACAATACCTGCGCCCTGAACTTGTAAAGACTGATTCAGCATGAAGGCTGGAACCTCCCAGGGACATGTATTCAACTCGGAAGGAACTGCACCACTGGGGACAGAGATCACGGTGTCCCTGGAACTGAGCAAGAAAAGGTGCCCCTCCCAAGTCGAAAAGCCAACTTTGAGCTGAGGCCACCTCACGCTTCGCCCTTCACTTCAGTTCTAAAATGAGATCCCGAGACTGGCGTGGCTTCGGCACTGGTGATCTGGTTGGGTGTTATTGTGACGCTTGCCTTGTCTCTGTCCATTTTGTGGACCAAAGTCCCATCTCCGTGAAGCACAATACCTGTGCCCTGATCTTGTAGAGACGGTTACGGCACGAAGTGTGCAACAGCACAGTGACACGTATTCAACACAGAAGCCTTTGCAGCATTGGGGACAGAGATCACGGGCTCCCTGGCCCTGAGCAAGAAGCGGATCCTTTCCCAAGTCTATATGCAAACTTTCAGCTGAGCGAGCGCCGCTCTTTACCCTTATCAGTTCGGAAATGAGATTGGTACTGCTTCTACACTGGTGATCTTGCTGGGGGTTATTATAACGCTTTCCCTGTCTCTATACCCTTTGTGGACTAAAGTCCCCTCTCTGGGAAAGCACGATTCCTCGGCCCAGAAATGGTGCAGAGTGAATGCGTATCACGAATAGATCAATCCATTGACAGCTTTTCAACCTGCAAGCTTTTGCTGCATGGGGGACAGAGATCACGCTGCCCCTGGACCGGAGCAAGGAAAGGTCCCCTCCCCAAGTTCCCTGCAAACCAGCACCCGAGCCAGCCTCAGGCTTCGCCCTTCTCGTCAGTTCTGAAATGAGATCCTGAAACGGGTGTTGCTTCTGCAATGGTGAATTTGCTGGGGGTTACTATGACCCTTGCCGTGTCTCTGTCCCTTTTGTGGACCAGGGTCCCATCTCCGCGATGCACAGTCCCTGTGCCCTGAACAATTGCAAACTGATTCGGCACTAAGGGTAGAACAGCACAGTGGCAGGTATCAAACTCGGAAGCTTGGCAGCATCGGGGACAGAGATCACGGTGTCCCGGGACCTGCGCAACTAAAGGTCCCCTACCCAAGTTACAGGCAAACTTTTGGCTGAGCCAGCCTCATGCTTCCCCGACCCATCAGTTCGGAAAATAGATCTCCGGAACGGCGTCGCTTCTGCAGTGCTGCTTTTGCTGGGTGATACTGTGACGCTGGCCGTGTCTCTGTCCCATTTGTGGACCAAAGTCCCAACAGATCGAAAACACAATACCTGAGCCGTGAACTTGTGCAGACTGAATCGTTTAGAAGAACGAAGCGCCCCATTGTCAGCTTTTCAACCTGCAAGCTTTAGTAGCTTTGGGGACATAGATGACGGTGTCCCTAGACCGGAGCAACAAAACGTCCCCTACCCAAATCAACAATACCAAATTTCAGCTGAGCCAGCCTCACTCTTCGCCCCTCTTCTCAGTTCTCAGGTGAGATCCTGAAACTGGTGATGCACCTGCAATTGTGATTTTTCTGGGAGTTTTGGGATGCATGCCGTGTCCCAGTCCCCTTTGTGGCCCAAGATTCAATTTCGGCGAAGCACAATCCTTGTGCCCTGAACTTGTGCAGACTGACTCGGCATGACGTAGGGAAAAGCACAGTGACGCGTATTCCACTCGGGAGCTTTTGCAGTATTGGGGACCGAGATCACTATGTCTCAGGACCTGAGCAAGAAAAGATCCCCTACCCAAGTCTACATGTAAATTTTCAGCTGAGCCAGCCTCACTCTTCCCTTTCACATCAGTTTTGAAAGGAGATCTCAGGACTGGTGTTGCATCAAAAGTGATGATTTAGCTAGGAGGTTTTGTGACGCTTGCCATCTCTCTGTCCCCTCTGTGGACCAAGGTCCCATCTCTGGGAAAGCACGATACCTCGGCCCAGAAGCTGTGCAGAGTGAATCGGTATCAAGAACGGAGCAACCCTTTGACGGCTTTTCAACCTGCAAGCTGTTGCTGCATTGGACACAGAGATCACGGTGTCCCTAGACCTGACGCAAGTTCCATGCAAACGATAATCTGAGCCAGCCTCAGGCTTCGCCCTTATCGTCAGTTCTGAATTGAGGTCTTGAAACTGGTGTTGCTTCTGCAGTGGTGATTTTGGTGGGTGTTATTATGACCCTTGTCGTGTCTCTGTCCCCTTTGTGGCACAAGGTCCCATTTCCGCGAAGCACAGTACCTGCGCCCTGAACAAGTGCAGACTGATTCGGCACTAAGGGTGGAACAGCAGAGTGGCACTTATTCAACTCGGAAGCTTTGGCAGCATCGGGGACAGAGATCACGGTGTCCCGGGACCTGCGCAACTAAAGGTCCCCTACCCAAGTTGCTGGCAAACTTTCGGCTGAGCCAGCCTCACGCTTGGCCGTTCACCTCAGTTCTGAAGAGAGATCCTGAATCTGCGGTTCCTCCTGCAGTTGTGATTCTGCTGGGTGTTATTGAGATGCATACTATGTGTCTGTCCCCATTGTGGACCAAAGTCCCATCTCCGCGAAGCACAATATCTCTGCCCTGAACTTGTGCCAACTGACTCGGGCATGAAGTATGGACGAGCACAGTGAGGCGTTTCCAACTCGGAAGCATTTGCAGCCTTGGGGACAGAAATCACAACGTCCCAGGACCTGAGCAAGCTAAGATCCCCTACCCGAGTCTACAGGAAAACATTCAGCTGAGCCAGCCTCACGCTTCCCCTTCGAATCAGTTCTGAAAGGAGAACTCCGGACCGGTGTCGCTTCTGCAGTGCTGCTTTTGCTGGGTGATACTGTGATGCTGGCCGTGTCTCTGTCCCATTTGTGGACCAAAGTCCCAACAGATCGAAAACACAATACCTGTGCAATAAACTTGTGCAGACTGAATCGTTTAGAAGAACGAAGCGCCCCATTGTCAGCTTTTCAAACTACAAGCTTTTGTAGCTTTGGGGACAGAGATCACGGTGTCCCTAGACTTGAGCAACAATACGTCCCCTACCCAGGTCTAAAATGCCAACTTTCAGCTGAGCCAGCCTCACGCTTCGCCCTTCACATCAGTTCCGAAATGAGATACCAAAACTGGTGTTGCTTCTGCAGTGATGATTTTGCTAGAAGGCATTCGGACACTTGCCGTCTCTCTGTCCCCTCTGTGCGTTGGGGCCCAGTAGGCAATCATAGCCCCCAAGCAATATTTTGCCTCTTGGCCGCACTCATGGCTTCTGTTCATCCTATGGTTTTCTCATTACTTTGCAAAAAAGCATATACTTGTAGGCTTTGAATCAATTTGGTTCAGTCAGTGGCGCCAGCCCTCCCCTTGCTTTGCTTTCTGGTTCTTTGTTTGGTGTAGGGAGTTAACCCAAACCTCTGCCATAAAATTTGCATATTAAGGGATAAGCGTCCTGCCCATGCATCACTGATGAAGGGCCTTAAGGAATGTAAATCTCTCCTCCTAGA
>PJEM01013902.1:0-18531 GCA_004023845.1 Helogale parvula
ACTCATAAGTCTAACAGGAGAAACCTAATGGAGGACCATGGGGAGGGGAAGGGGGAAAGAGAGGTGGGGAGAGAGAGGGACGCAAAACCTGAGAGACTATTGAATACTGAAAACAAATGGAGGGTTCAAGGGGGAGGGGGAGAAGGGAGGTGGTGGTAATGGAGGAGGGCACTTGTGGGTAAGAGTACTGGGTGTTCTATGGAAACCACTTTGACAATAAACTATTAAAAAATTAAATTAAATTTAAAAAAACAAAAAAATAAAATAATATAAAAATAAAAACAATAGCACTAAGTTCCTAGACTAATGCTCACTGTAGGCTTGCTGCTTTGATACTCTTAAGTTAGTCAAAGGTGCTTATTCAGGGTTGAATTGTGTTCCTGGAAAACATATATTAAAATCCTAACTCCCAGTATCTGTGAATGTAACCTTATTTGGATATGGGGTCTATGCAGGTGCAATCAGGTTAAGATGAGATCATATTGGATCAGAGTCATGCTTCATCCAGTGATTGGTACCCTTATAAAAGGAGAGAAATTTGGACATGCAGGCACACAGAGAACACATGTGAAGACAGAGACAATGACTAGAGTGATGTGTCTACCATTAAAGAACACTAAGGATTGGTAATAACCAAGAGACTAAGAGAAACTAAGAGACACGAATGGAACAGATTCTGCTCAGAACCTCTAGAATGAACCAATCCTGCCAATATCTTCGTACCTTAAGAACTGTGAGGAAATGAGTTTACGTAGTTTTATGTCACCCAGTTTGTCATTTTTTTATGAACATCCTAGCAAACTAATACAGAACCTAAAAATCTTATTTCCTGTTTAGAAATAGATACAAATCATTCAGTTGTTTATAAAATTGTAGCTAATCACATAAAAAAATAACAAAACATAAACAGTCACTCTTAAAAGTAAACTAGAATGAGTGAATTAAACTTCTCCAAAACAGTGTAATCTGAAAGCAATGTTTTTAAAATTCTGAGAGAAAATTACCTTCAACCTAGATTTCTATACTTAGTCAAAGTATTAATCAAGTGTGAGAGTAAATTTAGGATATTAGACACCCTGGAGAATATTCTTCATCAAAGTAATAAGTAAGCCAAGAAACAAAGTATCCATGAAATGAATCTAAAAGGGTGACAAAGAACATTCCCAGAAAATGATTGTGCAATGAGCCCAGAGTTGGAGACTGGAAATCTGTGGGCTCAGGGAAGGTCTCCAAAGAAAAAGAGGTTCTGATAAGCTTATCTATGTGCAAAACTATACTGAGATGTTCTCTCTCTCTCTCCCTTCTCTCTCCTTTTCACTTTCTGCTTATTCATATGTATATTTGTGTATATATTTATCATATATAAATACATTCATATAAATATTTTAATATATTTGTACATACAAAACAAATCAAATGAAAAAGCTGTGCAATTGTTAACTTCAGGATAAACAAAATACAGCATATGAAAAATAAACACAAGCAGGGAAAGTGAGCAATGAAATTAAGCTGAGGAAAAGTGTAGCATCAAAGTGTCAAATTCTCATTTCTCATAAGAGAAAATGAACAGATAATGTATAGAATTAATAAATTAAGACAATAAGGTGTAATCTTAAAATACGGAGGCAGATACCAAAAGAAAAAGGCAGAGTTGAAAGTATTTATCTCTGGGGGCACCTGGGTGACTCAGTTGGTTAAGCACCTGACTTTAGCTCAGTCATGATCTCAGCATTTGTTGAGTTCAAGCCTCTCATCAGGCTCTGTGCTGATAGCTCAGAGCCTGGAGCCTGCTTTGGATTCTGTGTCTCCCTCTCTATCTGACTCTCTCCCACTCACACTCTGTCTCTGTCTCTGTCTCTCTTTCTCTCTCTCTCTCTCTCTCTCAAAAATAAACATTAAAAATTTTTAAATAAAAAAAATATTTTAAAAAGTGTTTACCTCTAGGAAACAAAATTGGGGATTGGTAAGAAGTGAATACAATTGGTGGATTTTTTTCCTTAAAAGCCTTCTATTGTATATAAATGTTAAAACCATTTTAGAAAAAATAAATCTTAATAGTTATATAGGGACTACACACCTATTATAAGATAAATCGGGAACACTGACAGCACCAAATGCCAACAAGAATGTGGAAACAAGAAGAACCTTCATTCTTTACTGGTGGAAACACAAAGCAGTACAGCCACTTTGGAAGACAGTTTGGCAGTTTCTCACAAAACTAAACACACTCTTCCCATATAACCCAACAACTGTACTCCTTGGCATTTACCCAAATGAGCTGAAAACTTACTTCTACACGAACACCTGCACACAAATGTGTGCCGATAATTGCACGAATACTGGAAGCAACCAGGATTTCCTTCAGCAGGTGATAGATTTAAAAAACTGTGGTACATCCAGATAATGAAATATTTTTCAGAGCTAAAAAGAGATGAGCTATCCAGCCATGAAAAGACATGGAAGAGTCTTAGATGCATGTTACTAAGTGAAAGAAGCTAGTCTGAAAAGACTATGAAAGTACCAGAATATGCCATCCCATAATATGCCTCTTTGGCCTGAGGATTATTTTGAGCTAAAAGCAATTAAGTAGCAGCAGATTCAAGGAAAGTTCTCTTCCCTTTCCTTATGTGCTTAAAATAGGACATAAATTTGTCAGATGCCCTCCCCTCCTCCCAGAGAGAGGAGAGCAGTTCATCACCAGAGACAACTGTAGATGGCAGCAGAGAAATCCACATAACAGACCTCGCGGAAACTAGCCTTTACCTCCCATTCACCTCCCCATACATTTACCCTCGCACGATCTGCCACCCTAGAACTAAAAACACAAATTCTTCTTCCTTTGTCTGGTCACTTCTCTAAAAATGTATTGTTCTTTTGTTAAGATGCATTTCTAATCGTCCCTTTGAATTACTCATCTCTGAGAATTCCCGTGTGAATGTACAATATGTACATTAATACATATACTTCTTTTTGGTTTTTTCTTGCTAATTTACCTTTTGTCACTCTCATTTATATGACCGAGCTAGAGAACCTAAGGAGGGCAGAGGGGAAAATATTAAGTTTTTCCTCCCCTATAATTGCATACCATTTGATTCCAACTACGTGACAATCTGGGAAATGGCATGCCTCTGGAGACAGTAAAGGAAGAGTGACTGCCAAGGCTGGGGAGAAGGAGGGATGAATAAGAGGAGCACAGAGGACTTTCAGGGCAGGGAAAGTGCACTGTGTGATACTGTGATGATAGATACACATCCTTATACATTTATCAAAGCCTTATACATTTACATTTACATGATGTAAAACAAACATCAAGAATGAATTCCTTTTTTTTTTTTTTTTTTTTACTGTTTATTTATTTCTGAGAGAGCGAAAGCGAGTGAGTCGGGGAGGGGCCAAGAGAGAAAGGGAGACACAAACTCTGAAGCAGGCTCCACGCTCTGAGCTAGCTGTCAGCACAGAGCCAGATGCGGGGCTCAAACCCACGAGCCGTGAGATCTGACCTGAGCCGAAGCCAGACGCTTAACCGACTAAGCCACCCAGGTGCCCGAAGAATGAATTTCAATGTGAACAATGCACTTTGGGTAATAATGATGTGTTAATGTAGGTTCATCCATTGTAACAAATGTACCACTCTGGTGGCGGATACTCATAATGGTAGAGGTTATGCATGTGTCGGGGGACGGGACATACGGGAAGTCTCTGGACCATCTGCTCAATTTTGCTATGAACCTAAAACTCCTCTAAAAAATAAAGTTTATTTTTTAAATGTATATTGCAAAAAAGCATGCCATGAAAAAAAAAAGAGGATATAGGACCTACTCAAATAGTGGTTGTCACATAGGAAAGCATAACCAGGTGGAGTAGTATGGAATCATGGGAGGAACAGAGACATGGGGGGCTTGGTTCTAGCTTTGAGACAGCACTTCACCATCTGGGTAATCTTAGGAATGCTAGTTCTCTCTTCTGGACCCCACTGTCTTCCACTAAAGTACGAAGAACCCACACTATACTAGCACTTTCCCATGTATGTTTGATTAAACATGAGCCCCACAAAATGATACGTTGGGGAAAAAATTAAATTTGTGGCCAAATAACCTTAGGAAGCACAATATAACACAATTATCTCTTGGAGATAATCTAACCAACATTGACATTTTAAAGGATATGTGAAATCTTACAATATAGAAAACTTTGCATTTTTTTAACCTGCTTCATAAATCTCTTGGACCATGTTTTCTCCTCACCATGTTTTTTCTTTGAACCTACTGACAATTCTCTAAACTACTGTTCTGTGGAAACCAGAGAGACACCACTTGTTCTCATCAGTTCAGGCTGTTTACCAAAGAACCATAGACTGGGCAGCTTATCAATACCACATATTTATTTTCCATAGTTCTGGAGACTAGAATCTGAGATCAGGATGCCAGCACTGTCCGGCACTGATGAGAGCCCTCTTCAGGACTGGGATTCCTGTCTTGTTATAGCCTCCTATAGAAGCTAGAGGGTGAAAGAGGCCACTCTGAAAGTCCTCTTAGAGGACACTAATGCCATCTGTGAGGGCTCTACCTGGTGACATAAGTAATTATTTCCCAAAGGCCCTACCTCTTCAAACCATCACATCGGAGGTTAGGATTTCAACAAAGAATGGGGGTGGAGGGGAGATACAAATATTAAGTCTACAACACTACAGCAAGATAATTTCTAAGTTGAATAGTTTAAGATTCCTTCATTGTATATAAGACTCCACAGCAATACCCATACAATGGCCCTTGGACTAGCAATAGATTTAGGTAAATGCATATATATAAATCATGTCCTTCTCTAATTTCTTTCTTGAGTGCTGTGAAATAACTTCACAAGAAGTCATTTAATACGAGGTTATGAATGTCACTTCAGAAATAAAATTTCTACAAAATGAATGATTGTTTCAAAGCACAGCTTGGATCTACAGAATTGTTTTATCTAAAACTTTTTTATGTGGCATAAGCCACATAACAGATAAATGTCTTCTTATCTGAAATTGAACAAGCACACACACGGAGGCACAGCCAAAGTGTCAATCAAGGTTCTAACAAAGAACAGAACCAATTCAGTCCTCCTCGGGCACATGGTAAATCTTCCTCTTTAGATAGAAACAAATCAGAATAAGGAAAACGAAGTGTATAATTTCATAACTGGAAAATAATTTTCTTGTGAATTTCTGAACAAAGCTGATGAGGGCATCTATCCGTCAATGCCATGATGCAGAAAATGCCTTTACTTAAAGGTAGGGAAGAGGGAACCTATTAAAATGCAGTTGATGGGAAGCGTCCGTCATAGATCATAGAATACAGAGAGGACTCTTGCTTTAATGCCCAGCAAACTGTGGGAGCAGATGCTGTTATTGGCTCAGGAGACTCATCAAGGAAACATAAATATGAAATAGCAGCTATGCAAGAATGTTTAGAGGCCTTCTAGTAGCACGGGGAGAAGGGTCTTCAAAGCATGTCTACCAGGATAAGGCACAAGAGAGAAGTCTGAATTTATAACAGTCATCAGCTACAGAAGAGGCTTGACATCATTAGCAACAATTCCAAGTAGATCTTTCCCCTGTGGGAAGTATTTATTGGCCAGCTTACAGTCAATTTTCCTGATTCTTCCAATTAGGATTACATGAAAAATCTAACCTGCCAGAATTAACATTCTACGGAGGCCTGTCTTCCCCAAATCATCACCATAGCCAAGAAAAAAAAAAAATAGTATCCGTGTCCAAGCCAATTCAGAAATAAATTGCCATCTGCCACCAGTGGGAAAACCTCATTGGCCATAGAACAAAGAGACTATTCCAAAGCCATTGTTGAGTACCTGCTGCAGCGAAGAATAAAAACCACGGGTCCCCATAGGCTCCCAGGCTCATAGTTATTGAAACAAAATACAAATGCTTTCCACTTCATTAGGATTTAGTCAACTCATCTTTCGTCTTTTCCAGGCCCACAGGCACACAATTAACTTGAAAATGCTTTCTCTATATTTTATCTTTCAGGTTAAAAATATATGTATATTGTACATCCAGTCCTCAGTAGAGACTAGACCAGTTCAGTAAGCCAGGAAGTAGAAAAAAAATTTGTCAAGCAGGAAAGAATATTGCTAGATGTTAGCTACATACTAAACATCAAAAAGTAGGAAAATTAAAACCAAGAAACCAAGCTTTTATCGCGCTGACTGCATTCCCATTCCCTATGTGGGGCACTAGCACTCTCTCCCTTAATGCCATAAGGTAGCATGGAATTGACCAATAATAGACACCAGGCAAGGTCCACTAACATAAGAATTTATTCCTGCGACTGGCTGCAGTTTCACAGTAAAGGGGACTCCAAGATCACAAATTTCCTTTGTCCAAGATTCATTGGAATGAGCATATATTTAGTGTTAAAATTAATTATGGTTGACGTTCTATGGAGATTAGGAGATATTTGGGTTATTTTTTAAATTAAACTTCTTAAATTTCTTAAAGTGAATGATACTTTTCTTCAAAAAGAAGAAGAAACAATCCTCTGTATATTTTAAAAGTTTGTTATTCTTTATAATGTTGAAATGATTTAGTCCTTCTTGAAGGGGATCAGGACATGCTACCCCAAAATATGTCACTGTAGCATAAACATTATTTTGAGCTGAAAGCATGTGAATTCCTGAAATACCTCATCTTCCTAAAAGCAGAGTCTCCCAAAAGACCTCAACTACCAATAATAAATCCCTTTTTTATTTTGTTTCTTTGTTTTTAATTTATTTTTTATTTATTTTTGTTATTTTGGAGTCTTGAACTCAAGAAGTAGGCACTACATTCCAACAGACTTTAGACTCCAGGCTATCCTGTCTCCCATCTACTCTCTTAGGAGCCCATTTATCCATCCAAAAGTCATTTGTCTTCCATCAATTCTCTTTCCCCTACTCCTTTCCCTAAGAAGTCATGTGCCTTCCACTGCCTTCTTCTTCCCCTTCACCATTTAAGAGGGTCCCTAATTCTAACCACCCCTTTGAGTCACTCATCACTGGGCACCCTCATGTTGTACTTATGAATAAACTCTTTTTTCTCTCTTGCTAGTGTGTCTTTTGTCAGTTTAATCTGCAGGCTCCCAGACACTGAACATGAGAAGATAGAAAAAGGTTTTTTCCTCCCCTACATTTTTCAGAAAATGGTCCAATTTGTTTTGGAGTACACACAGGGATTTCCACTCAACATGAATACATATAGATTTAAAAACTCATACCTTCTTGGGCATACCCTCAAATCCTTCCTTTGTTGCCCTATTTTTGGCAGCACAGGGCTTTGCATAGGTGTTTGCAGTCTCAGATGAGGAAAACTTTTAACTATGGTAGCTGCTTTTGAGTCCAAAATTGTGGCACAATTTATCCAGGGGCAGACTTGTCTTGTTAAATAAACTATCACTGGAAAGGTAACTGCTCTAGTGATACAAATAAAGGTTAGCTTCGAGCCAGGTCCTGGGGGAAATATGACAGAATCCTGTGGGCAAAGACCCCTTTGTATGCAGAACTCAGGAGGAGAGGATGACCACTTTGCTAAGAATCCCAAGACACCTGGGAGGGAAGTACTTGAAGCCCCACATGACCTGGCTAGATCATGATAGCTTAGACAGTATCCATTGGCAGGAAAATTTGTCAGGAACTCCAAAGTGGAATCACAGGGAATGGGGATTCTAGGCTAGTAGGTGAGTCACCCAAAAGGGAAAGTGTGGGAACTGATCCCGGTCTAGAGTGGGCTTCGGTGTGGAGCCCCTCTGGATCCACTGTGGCACGGTGTCAGGAAAACGGCTGTGGGGAAAATAGCCAAACATGTCAACATAACCGTGGAATGGGACATAAGCCTTTGCAAGGATCTATTCCAGGAAGGGCATCACTAAAGGAAGGGACATGAGTCCATCAGGCTGTGCAACACAGCCAACAGCAGAACTCGGCAATGCCATCGGAAGCAATAGGCAGCTAACAGGCTGACTGGCCTCCCCACCTCATTCTCTGCGTGGTGTATGGAAGAACAGAAACTTTGATCCAAACATTCTTGGCAGTTGGGAAGGGCAGAAAAAACCCGTGGGATTATATTTGATTTCTTTCCCAAAAAAGCATGTGAGGATGAAGAGTATGTAGGGATGATTTTCCCCAAGCTGGTGGAACAAGTCACATCAATTTCAGAAAGGTCATTTGAGTTATTTGAGTTAATAAGTGTGTATCTTACAACTGCTAATTTAAATTAAACTGTTAATCATTTTTAAGCGATGGAAAACAGCAGTCACATATACCCCCCCAACCACATGAGCAAGAAAGAGCTACTGATTTGAGAAAAGCATATTATATATTTTTTTTCAGACTATAGAGGTGTCAATTTCAGCAGTATTACCAGGGCAAAATAAATAGATAAATACCAGTTATAAAAACAACCTGTATTCCAGGTTTCTTTTTGAAGGTTACTTTCACAGGACATGGTACATTTTTAAAGTCCTTGGAATCCTACAAGTGCCTTTGTTTTAATTTTGCTTCCAAGGGCAGATTTATATGAGTAGGAAACAAGTTGGCAATCACTATGACCATTCAAAGAAATCTCTATTGCACAGAAAGACAAGATTGAGACTCTAATGAATGTTGCCGGTGCTTCATCAAATTAGATTACCTGACTACTTTCTATGACACAAAATCTTCTCTCCCCTAGAAACTGCAGAGCAGAGAGGACCTCTCTTCCTCTTTTTTTTTTTTTTTTTTTTTTTTTTTGCCTCCTGCATTAAATAGAAAGATTTGCACTCACTGGAATTGTAAGCAAAAAAGCAGTCTGTAGAGATCAGTGTGTCTGGTAAAAATGGGGTGAGAAATAGATAGCATCTTACTAATAGTGAAGTAAAGAGAATATAGCATTAAACTTTCATTTTACTAGGTTGGGGATTTTCAAATTACTATTTGTAAAAATACGAATTAGATAACCCATAAAAATATGTGTAATGGCCTCTAAGTATTCGGAAAGAGAAACTTTGGGCATGAGAAATGGAGACTCTTCTGGAATTTTATTTCACTGGTACTACCCAAGTTGGTTTTGGGGGGTTGTTTGCCTTAACTTTTATGTGAAAAGAAGGAGTATGGGAAAGCTGTAAGTACAGCGGACCTTTATTAGCTCCTCCTGTTTGGTTAACTTAACTAAAGCTCTCTGAGCTACAGTCTCATCTACAAAGATGAGAAAACACCTACGCCCTCCAAGGCGTCTGGAGGGCTTCCTCCCCTCTCCTAACCTCAGGCACCTGGCCAGGCTACATCACAGCAGCCCTCTGCATGTCCTTTTCACTGCTGACCCCGGGGGCCACCTGGCTCAGTCTCCCCAGTTTTCCAGTTCCACGCTCACAAAAGAGAAAACTGCTTGAACATGTTCATCTTTTCACATGAGGCTATGGACCTCAGGGAACAGTATTCTTAAGTCATGTCTTCTCCTCTCATACTGTCAACCACAACTGAGGTGTGAGGATGTGAGGTCATTTTCCTGTGGGGTTAACAACAGGGGAGAAAATTTCAGTAGAAGGGAAGGTGGGAGGAGGGGCAGGCAATGATCCATAGCTCTGGGATAATGATAAAATCTTTTTAAACTTCTATTAAAATATCTATCCACAGGACATTTAGAATACATGTTTCTAAGGTTTCTCTATCACTTTCAAAACTCAAAAATCTGTAAGAGATATTTTTTGTAACAGTGAAATTAAAAAAATGAAGTTTCATAAAATTGAAACACAGAAGTACGGGCACCTGGGTGGCTCAGTTGGTTAAATGCCAACTTTGGCTCAGGTCAAGATCTCACAGTTTGTGAGTTCAAGCTCCACATCAGGCTCTATGCTGACAGCTCAGAACCTGGAGTCTGTTTTGCATTCTGTCTCTCCTTCTCTACCTCCCCCACATGCTCTGTGTGTGTGTGTCTCTCTCTCAAAAATAAAATAAACATTAAAAAAAATGCAGAAGTCAAGGTACTCAAAATTTGATACCTTTGGCTACTTCACAATACTATAGTTTGAGCTCAGATAGATAAAATGATCATGGGATCACCAAACCATTTATTTGGACAGATTTTTTTTCAATCTCAATCACCAAATGCTACCCAGTAATTTATGAATAATATTTGCTCCCCTCTAGCAGAGAGCTACGGAAGGGGGCATGGGAGTAGCTCAGGCCAATTAAAAATGATAGCACAAAGTGGGTACTTCAGTAAATGTTTGCCAAACGCATTAATGAATCAAGGCTTTGGTTTTCTATTACTTTGGCAAAGTGAAGCAATTAGGCAGTTTTAACTAAGATGGATGCTAATGCAAAGCATTTTTTAAAAGATACGTTATAATGCAAACAACAGAAGAGGTGGCTTTAACTAGACCAAGTCTGGTCAAGGTGGGGAGGGGCATATGGACACATGGCAAGCAAAGACAAGAGGTGTGGTGTTGCCAGGGTTTTCATCGCTGTGAATGAATTTACCAAAGAATGATACTTCCAAGGAGAAAGCATCAACTTCAGTTGCTTAGTTAAGTGGTTTCCAGGAACCTAGAGGCCAGTCTCGTGGCATCTCTGCATAATCAGCAGAGACAACTTGGCCTTCCAGGGAGCTGTCTGTTCTCCGTGACAGGAATTGAGAGGTCTAAGCCAATGCTGCATCTCAACAATCCCATCTTTTTTTGCTCCTTTCACCTTACCCACACCTCCCTTCTCCTGCCTCCAGACCTTCTCCTCTAGAACCATTCTCCTCTAGGACCATTCTGCCAATGGAAAACAAGACAGCAGTATCCTTTGGGAGTCATCGGGCTGTGGTTCTTATCCTGGAACTCTCATTTACTGGTTCTGTGAGAAGTTACTCACCCTTCCTATGTCTCAATGTTCTCATCAGTACAAGTGGTAATAATTGTACCAATCTCTTAACAGTTGTTTCAGGCATGAGTGAGATAATATTTGGGAGGCTCTAACGATTTTAAGTGGACACTGTAAGTGCTCAGTACATTAACAATTGGTATTCTGACATTTGGAACACAGACTAGCATTGGTTGTCCGGAATGGAAAAGGTAATTGAACCTCAAGTGCTCATCTTTCTCTTGGCCCTTCAAACAAGAATCCTCATAGCTCAAAAGTCTAAACTCAGTGTATCAGCAGTTTTACCATCTCAGACGGTTTACTCTGTGGATCCTGAAAGACTGAGAGGCAAGTCTTAACTTCATGCCTGTAAGAATCAGAGGCTGCACCTGCATCCATTAAACAAGCTGCTATCTTGAAAGCCAACCATGCCTATTCAACAAGCTCCCTCTCCATTGCTATTATTTTTTCTGGCTTCTCTTCCCATAGTATTTTTATAAATAAAATGTAATCCAATGAGATATCCTATCAATGAACTCTTATTTGCAAATTTCTCCAACAAGAAACCTGGCCAGATGAATTCCCCAAGCTATTCAAGAGAAATACCCCTTACTATAAATTTCTATTTTAGGAAGGCTGAGTGATGGCACCCTGCATAAATTTAGAACAATATCTCTTTGAGCTTTAGTTTCATATCTATTAAAAGGAATATGGGATTTTTCTCCTTATTCATAGGCACTATTTGACAGATTACTGAAAAGAGCGGCAAGCTTTGTTTTATATTTCTGCAAAATAATAAGGAGAACGTTTGCTGATAGCTTTTATGTGCTAGGCATTGTTCTAAACACATTGCAAAGATTATGTCATTAAGACTCAAAACATCACCTCGATGTAGTTTCTATTATGGGATAAGCAGGCTGAGGCTTTATGATTTCCTAAAACCATACAAATAATAAGTGACAGAGCCAAGGAATCTGTTACTAAAACTTAGCACATCCTATCATATATAGAAAGAGAACAGTTAAGACTGATTTCAGGAACTTTACATGTAAGACATGACGACAAGCCATACATTCCATAGTATTTCAAGGTAGAAAACATATTTAATAAGAAGCATAATGTTGAACCTCCTGACATCTAATTTCTTCATTCATTAAGCACATATTTAAGGGTTCTATGTACCAGATCCTGTTTTAAATATTCAGAGTGGTTGGGTGCCTGGCTGGCTCAGTTGGTAGAGCATGTGATTCTTGATCTTGGGGTCCTGAGTTCAAGCCCCATGCTGGGTATAGAGATTACTTAAATAAATGAATAAATCTTTAAATATTCACAATGGCAAAAAGGTGCTTGGTATCATTAGCCATGAAAGGAATAAAAATTAAACCACAATGAGATAAACTAGGAACACATACCATAATGGTGAAAGTGAAAAAGACAAATAGTAACAAGGGCTGGCTATATAACAAGGATGTGGGGCAACTGAAATTCTCATTCCTTGTAGGAATGTAAAATGCCACAATCTCTTTGGAAAATGTGGTAGTTAGTGAAATTAAACACACAACTATTCTATGACCTTGAAATACTATTTCTAAGTATATATCTAAAAGAAATTAATACACACATACAGATCCAACCAAAGACGTACAGAAGAACATTTATAGCATACAGAAAGTACACCAGTCACAAGTGTACAGACTGATAAATCTTCAAAAAGGTCTCAGAAACCCACATTTTTCTCCTTCTGTCATTAATTCAAAAAAAAAAAAGTTTACCACTAAAAGTTACTGCTTGACTTCAAAGACAATAAATTCATTTTGCCTGTTTTTTATCTTTATACAAATGGACTCACACGCTATATAGTTTTTTGTCTTACTTTTGTTGCTTAATTTTGTTGAGAGACTCATTGGTATAGTTGTGCATAACTATGGTTTTTATATTCTCATTTCTGTGCAGTATTACAATATATAGGTTTACATCGGACCATTTTCCACAATGACTATGCACAGAGTTAATCCGACCTGCTACCCAGAAGAGTCCAAGTTGGCACCATGTGAAGGGAACAGAAATGCTGTTATGCTAACTGCCTTTTAGGGTAAGAGCAAGGGAGTTATAGCTCAAGTCCATCCCCCAAGTAGTCAAATAGACCCACCCTCCAGTCATTTCCTGCCCTCTGGAGCATACAGTAGAGACAGTATATACTGCAACTAAACACTGGCTCTCTGAACTGTGGAATCAGAGCCAGTGTGGTGGGAAAGGTCCAGAAGATACCTGTGAAACTGCCTCCATGCCCTGTCTCAACTCTCTGGGAGGTTCTTCCTAGTCATCATCCTTGTTAGCATCACATGATAGTAAAGACTGTGGAAAAGCCCTTCTTGCCTTTGGAGCAGCTTTTTCAGGCAGCTTCCTGCCCATAGAAAATTCAGGATCCAAGATCATGAAATATGAGTCAGTCACAGGCTTCTTGGACAGATTCTTTTGCCAGATTAAGTTTCCTAAACAGGTCTTTCATATTCTGATTCTTCTCAGTTCTATCCCTAATTTTATTCTTATTCTTTTTTTTTTTAAGGCAGAGCTCTCAGAATCATTATATTCCTTTGCTTTCTTGACCAAAAGACTCCCTCACATAAATAAATTGTGCACACCTTGTTTATAAGGTTTCTGTGGGAGCCCTCATATTTAATCTCTTTTCCTTGAGCCACTGAATAGATTTAATGGGCAGAACACATTTAGAAGGATGCTTACTCTGAAACATCTTCCTTCCTTCCATTGTTTTAACACCTAAAGAGTTTGACACAAGACTGAGTTTTAATTGGCTTTTATTCCCCAGAAGCCTTCCTAGTACTGGCTTTTCTAGTTGAGATTGTTGAAAAGCAATTGTCTCTTCCAAGAGGAAATCCCTGATTTGAAGACTTCCTCTACCCTTTTTCATTCCTGACTGCAAACGTAGGAATTCTTTCTGAGTTCATCTCTTATGAATAATACCTTGCAAATGTGGCCTGCAGAAACCTACATAAGTTTCTAACACTCTGTTCTCCCATGCTGTTCCCTAGAACTAAACATTATTAGCTATGTCACTGCCAACTTATTGCGCAGAGTCATTTCATCAACTGTGTTACCCCTGCATAACAGGGATCACCATGCCTCCAGCCCAAGACTCATTCATACCCTAGTATTGTCAAAGAAATACTTATTCATGACATTTTTTACTTTATTTGAGGGAACACCTGCAATGGGCTCTTTGTCGGAAGGGGAGAGATTAAGCTCAACTCCAAATACATTAAGAACAGGTAGAGATTCACAGCCCAATAGCAGAATGGAGATCAGGGGACAGAAAATTACTAGGAGCAAACAGCAGGGGTAGAAAGATTCTGGGTAAGCTGAAAGGATTTCTGCTGAAGGCAGGCCAGGGTGATATCTAGAGTGGGGTATAAAGAATTGAAAAGATATCAAGGGTACAGGACATGTGCTAAACAGACTCACTAGGATTGTTGCTAAAACTGGTCTAAAGAGCAGGGCCTGTGGATAAGGACAGAGTCCAAGGTGAGGGCTGAGTCAAAAAGAGGATTCAGAGGAGCCTGACTCAAGTCTGGTCAAAGAAAAGAGTCTTTGTCAGTACTTTATGTCCTCTCCTCTCCCAAACTTTCAAAAATATTACCAATTTGGTCTTCTTTTGCTTCTAGAAAATCACTCACTTTCAGCTAAATCCTTTTCATTGGCTTTCAAACCTGCTCAAAATGTAAACAACAACAAAAAATCTTTCTTAAGTCCACATACCTTTCTAGCAACTTCTCTATTACTTTCAGCTTTATACCTGAAACATCAAACTTCTCAGTCTTCCTCTAGGCTCAACATGCTCACTTCCTTACCTCTCATTCACTCAATAACATATTTTAATTTTATTTTAGCCTCCATTACTACACTGAACTAGCTTTTCCTGTTAAATTCATTGAACATTTTCTGATCTTCATCCTATTAGAACTGCCTGCAGCATTTAGCATAGCTGTCCCCACCTTCCATCCGGGATCTAGTCCTAACATCCATCGTACAACACCTTGATTGTCCTCCTCTCTGCTGTTGTCCTCATTTGAAGCTTCACCCCTTTCTATGTGCCATTAAATAGGGGCATTTTGGGGGGCACCTCGGTGGCTCACCTGATTAAGCATCCAACCCTTGAGTTTGGCTCAGGTCATGATCCCAGAGTTTGGGAGATCAAGCACCACGTTGGGCTCCTTGCTGAGCATAGAGCCTATCTCTCCTCACTCTCTGCCCCTCCCCCACTCACACTTGCTCTCTCTTTCTCAAAACCAATGAATAAACTTAAAAATATATATTGGCATTTCTCAAGGTATGAGAAATTTCTCAAACGTCACCCTCAAGTCCATTCAGAGGTAAATCACAGAACTATATCTCCAATCCAGACCACTCCACTCAACTCCAGACTCTTATCCAATTGCTTATTCAACAGCTCCAACTGAATGTCTCAAAGGAAGGTTTCAAAATGCCTCCACATACCCAGACTTCATCTCATGCTCTTGTTCCACAGATCTGGTCTTTTCTCAGAGGTGTCTGTAGCAGCATCACCCTTCCTTCAGTCCCACAACAGTCATCCCAATATCGTCAGTATTGCTCAAGCCCCCATCCACTTGATCTCAGTGGATCACGGTGTTGTGCAAGTCAGTCAATGGCAAAAAGTCACCCACAGGAATCTTTATAAAGAGATTAAACTCAAACTTTGATTGTGATCTTACAGTATTTTTTTAATGTGAAGAAGTCCATGTATGTCCTGTGTTTTTGTTTCCCCCCAAATCTATTATGATACTGATAGATTATCTTACAATAAATTGTACCTCACAAAGAAGTATTTTTACATTTGGAAAACACTCTGAATTTAAAAACAAGGATTGCATACAGGCCCCTGGACTCATAGAACAGCAACACCATATGGAGTCTGATGGTAACCATCATTCAAACCTTCTCATCAATGGTACAGTGAGCGGAACTGCAGCCCCAGGAGGACAGCCTGGAGGGCCTGGGGCCTGAGAGCAGGTGTGCGGAGTGAACTTGAACATCCAGGTACCCTGGGATCCATCCTGGGTCTGGGATGTGTAGGGACAGACCAGACCACCAGCAGAAACGTCTGAGGGGCATACCTCCATGCCAAACCCCACCCGTACTCCAAAACAGAGTTACTTACCCCTGAAGCAGGATCTCACCAGAAGTCCTCAGCCGGGCCATACACAGGAAGTCCACTGATGACAGAAACTTGGGAGACCTGACACACGCTGAGGTCCTGTGTATCTTTCCTGGTTAAAGTCAGAAGGGGTCTGACGCAAACGACCTTTCCCGCACCAGCTCCATGTCAGGAGTGCAGCGCTGGGGAACCTGTAGCTCCAAGAAGGGGGGCTGCTGTGCTGAGGGGCCCACCAGCTTCGGGCAGGTGCATACAGAGTGAACTGCGCATGTGCAGGTGACACCACCAAGAGTGAGTCTGGGCTCCCAAAGACCCTGCTGCTCTTGGCATTGGTGGAAGGATAGTTACAGTCACAGGCAGGGACTAATGTGGGACACATTGGGCCATGAGGCTCCATATGCACAAAGTTGAGAATCAGAGACTATGGGCTCAGGTGTCAGTTCATCATCACTCAAGGCCTGGGACAGGTCAGTTCACACAACACAGGAACTCTTTTCCTAGGCAAATCACGCAGGACACATCAGCCTGGTGAATTATCACAGACTGCGAATCTCCCTTTAAAAATCCTCAGGCTTCAGACAGTCTTCAGTAAAATTCAGGTAGCAATCTATTCCTGTCTCTTAGCAGAGTTCCTGACATCACTTCTGGTACAGATGTTCCCTTACTACTGACATTGTCATCCAAAGTTTTCCCATTTCCAAGGTCACAATAATAAAGTGGGCAAAGAAAAGAACAAACACCTTTCCTTTCCCCTGCCCCTGATCTTGTCTTTAGGCCATTAAACAAGGCTTCCTTGTTATCCAAATGTCTGTAATACTCCTATAACATTTTGTTGGGGGTTTTTTAAGATTACTTATACTTCTCCTGTATCTCTCTTTTCCTGCATTTGGAAGTGGGCTTGGTTTTCCTTTGAGCCAAATCAGAAGAAGTTCAAGTTCACTTAACTGTCATTGTCTCCTAATATGCTGAGAACCAGTCCTCCTGGACAAGCCCTAGTCAGTGTCTCTGATCAAGTTTGTACCCACCATGCTCTCTTAGGGTAAGGTTTTTTTTACCCAATCTAACTGAATGCCTGGTTGTTGGCTTTTCACTCCTAAAGGATGCTCAAGGCAAGCTTTCAGTTTCAGGTGTTTGCTCGCTGGGTCCCAAACAGCTTCCCATTAGCCTCCTCAGATGTGTCTGAATTCTGGATGCGTGGCCATTGCCTAGTCTCTTGTACTTGGAACCTCTCATAGTTACCTATAAAAGGAGGATAGTTAAGTCAAAGGGTGAAAATACTAAAGCTGAAAAAAAACCTAAGATGTCTTCATCTATTATTTTAGACTTCTGCTCACAACCTGTTAGTAACCTGAAAAATCGATTTAGCGGCTCGAATCAGCATTTTTTAAAATAAATAGAGTTTTTCAAACAAACCTGTGCACAGCACCTAGCAAGGAGCATGTCTTTATCATGAAACTGTTTCAGCTGTGTGCACACACCTGTGTCCACTGGATCGTGATATAAATTTATTTTCTTACTGATGGACATGAGTCTTTGTAAATAAGATTAAGAGTTGGTCTAGATCAGTGGTTCTCAAACTATGGTCTCAACACAAGCAGTGTCAACTATTACCTGGGAACTCACTAGAAATACAAATGTAGCGCGGGGTACCTGGGTGGCTCAGCAGTTAAGTGACCAAATTTGGCTCAGGTCATGATCTCACAGATTGTGGGTTAGAGCCCTGTGTCAGGCTCTGTGCTGACAGCTCAGAGCATGAAGTCTGTTTCAGATTCTGTGTCTCCCTCTCTCTCTTCCTCTCCCCCACTAGCACTCTGTCTCTCTTTAAGAAATAAACAAACAGTAAAAAATAATAAAAAGAAAGAAATATAAATGTGGGGGCCCCATCCCAGGTGACACTGAGTCAGAACCTTTTGGGGTGGGGTATGTATCAGGTAATTGATACACCCAGATGTTTGAAAAACACTGGGCTCTAGATAATTTAACCTTTCTCATTCACATAAGAGATTATTTGAGCCCTAGAGAAAATGACTAAGTGACTCTTTTCTTATTCTCCCAAGTATGATACATAAACAGAAGGTATTCTAGATGCAGAGGAGAAAAGCAAATTATTATATACGCTGGATGCCTTAGGGCATTAGGGCTTAATTCTCCCTTGGAAATGGTTGAAAAGGACTGGTCTACAGTAATGTCCCAAGATTCTCTATAGTTTTCAAATTAATGTGACTTTACCCAAATTTTCCAAAACATAAAGTAATCCAACGCAAAAATTTAAGTACAATAATTTCTGCTTAAAATATATTCCATTCCTATCTCTACCGTGTTTGTAAACAATGGTCCCTTTGACAATAAAGCAATTAACTCTTAACTAGAAAACAAACTGATGGTTACCCGGGGGCAAGTAGGTAGGAGAATGCGTTAAGTAGGTGATGGGGATTAAGCAGTGCACTTGTTTTGATGAGCAGCAGGTGATGCATGAAAGTGTTGAATCA